>JAGDQP010033960.1:0-20388 GCA_022664845.1 Lepisma saccharinum | reverse complement strand
TGAGCTACGGCGCCTCGGTAATTCGACTTATTGGCTTGGTTCAGCACATCGTTCAAATTTTCCAAATAGACCAATAAGTAGTTTTGAACACATTTGAGGTTAAATGATATTAATAAATATTGGTACGAATTTATTGCTAATCTGAACAGATACAAGCAATGTAGTGAATGAAAACATCAATGTGATATAAACAAAATAATAAAATAGCTATTGGCTGGTGCTATTCAAACGTCTCTTTTTAGATAATTGCTACTTTGCACTACTTTGCTACACTGGCACCCATTAACACACGTGCTACGTCACTCGAAATCTTGGACATTTCAGCGGATCAGTCTAGCAGTAATTAGTTTGGCTATTCTTAATAAACAGGTTATAGTGTAAGAAGTCAATGAAACCTAATCACATTCGAGTGATTTTCCTTTACGAACTTAAATTGGAACATGATGCGTATAAGGAGGACCCCAGGACTGTGAAAGAACAGCAGGGACCAGACCACGAGCCGGCAAGTTGCGTAGAATTCAGATCAGCGATTAGTACGTAACTGTGAATAACTCAAATATCCTACTGCAGCCACTTACGGCAATGAATAATATTAACCTTTTTGTTTTTATCAACTTTTACAAGTAACTCAACTTGCATGTCAACCCGGAAGTTACAAGTAAGTCAGGGTGTCTACAGAATTCAAAGCCAAATTCATGACTTTTCCATGCAACAAAAACATTAAGAATTGTTGGGAAAAAGGAATTTCCAAACACGAACTTAAAAGATCGTTTAACTCTACTGCTTAATTAACTAATGCTGTTGTAACACTAGAGGTTCATAATATCAAATATGGTTTAAATGTATGAGAATTCTTTGGAAAAATGGAAAATATACCATTAACAAAAACTAAAAATTTCAAGGTTTACCTAACTGAATTCATATGACTTTCACCTGTAAACACCTTGCAAGTTCCACAATTATTTTATCATACAGCTTGAGTGAAACACTCAAATAAGCTATTTTAGAGGACAGCAATTTCAAATACAATAACCATTTTATCATTAATATGATCATTATCAGAAAAAAGTTGCACGTCCTTTTTGGGGTTCGTTATCTGTAAGAGTTAATAATTTCCCGACAAAGTAATATCTGTTATTAAAGAAATTCACTATAAGACGAAATTACAGACATCCACAGATAAGCACTGGACAGACGGCGCAAATTCAAGCTCCGTCCACCTTGGTCATCCTGACAGCATTTTTAAGATTTACCTCGGATTTATCCGGCGAATGCCGTAATATTACCTACAAAAGAGGCCCCTTGTCGCAGCCTTCTCCTACGGCAACCGCAAAGTGCACAATGTAACGGTCTGTCTCGCTTAATACATTATTAACATTTTACGTGGTAAGTGATCACCTACGCCGTTAATTTCAAAATTATACTTCTCTGAGTCCAAAATTTGGCTATTAGTGCAAATCCAGGCTTTTGGTAAGCCGATCATGCTTCAAGGCAACATGAAAAGCAAACAAATCTTAAAATGCTATTTATTAACTCCTGGTCGGAATCAACTGAAGATAAAAACTTTGCTAAGTACTAACCGCATGACCAGTCATTTGAGCAATTTCTTTCAATTTCTCAAAAACTTTTCTCAACGTCAGTTTTGCAGGCTGGAACATCATCCGCTGATTACTCCGGCTCTGTTCTGCTATAATCCCAAGATCTCCCGCCTCAGCAGTATCTGCTTTTATCTTCTCCAACGTTCTACCTGTGCATTGAGCTATTGTCTTCATCAACGTAGTTTCTGCGATACCAAGCTCCAAGCCTTTGGAAGAAAATAAATAAATTTTCACAAGACGTGCCTGTCTCACGCAATATATACCTAATCTATGACAAGAAAAAAAAAAAAGATTACAACTGCGTACTATAAACAATGATTTTTATTGTCTAGAGGATTTTTTTTTTTTAGAGATAACAGAAAATATATACACTTAGCTTGGGCTTTAACTTGGGGCTACAGTTGTATAAGGATAAATTCCAAGTCAATCTGTTTTATATTTACTTTTTACTTGTATTTCTGAGCTGAACCAACTTAAACAAACCAGTACATAATTTAGACCTAATTAAAGTGGAAGGAGATTCTTATTTAGATCACTAACTTGATGGGACTAAGAAAACGCTCTTAAAAATATTGAGTCTCAGAAAGCATGCAGAAACCTACTCATCATCATTGCACATCAGCTGCGTGTCCAGGATTCAATTATTTTTCAATCTATAACAAATACGGATCACTCATATATTTTAAATAAACCGACTTTCTTTACCACCTCTCAATCTTTATTACGAAACTAACGATATAATTGAAATATTTCTGATTTCTTTACTGTATAATCAAACTTTTACTGAGCACATTGTAGAGATCATGTGTTTGATTAAAAATAAATTCTCCAGATCTATCTGAGTTTTCCTCAGTTCCACCAATCAAACCAGGTACTCGTCAAATAAGAATTCTCCAGATCTGTCATTTGAACTGACCAAGTTCAGAAGCCTTCTCAGAGAGACTTGTGTAAACAAATCAATCCTTGATCTTTTAATTAAAGATCCTTGAGCTTCTAACAAATACTGTTTCTTCAACTAAACTCGTGATTGGGCGTGACTTCCAGTTGGTGGGGCAATTTAGATTAACGGTGAAAGATAGTCTGTTGAAAGTATAAGGAATGTGTAAGCCTGTAGTACATCCCTACCGTAATGTAAAATGTACGTTTTTTAAAGAACACATGCGATTTGACAGGTTTAACTTTACTTCCCCCTATATGACGAGTTCTGAACATGTATATAGTTCGTTTTTGAAAAAGACTAAAGATACTTTCCATTAGCTTGTAGAACATGCGCTTAAATAGTCTGTTTCTAAAAAAGTAAAGGCCCTTTTCAGGCAGAAGGCTTTTTCTACAGTCATACACAAACGTGAGCTGTGCATATGCTATAGTTTCATGTAGGCACTTAACAAACGAAGGCTAGCAGCAAGACGCAAGCATCCACCATACACCACACGTTTTAGAAGATGTAGGCCTACAAGCCCTTCTCCGGAAAAGTTTTTGACTACAAAACAAATACATTGTCCAATTAGCAGCATTAATGGAGCACCACGTCCATACTTTTCATAATGTTGGTGTCCAGCATCACCCAAATGCAATAGGATTGATGCAATATGTATGACCCAGCTTTGGAGGTAAAAAATAACCGAAAGTATAGAACACCTATTTTCCAAAAACATTATAAGCAGCTTTAAGTAATCATACACTTCTGTAACTTTGTAGAAGCTCTAAATACAATTTTCATGACTTGGGGTGACCATTGAAACTTCTTGTCAGGATGTTATAAACTACTGTAACCCAATGTTTCAAAGAATTTAACCGAAAGACCTTTTCCACTGATTTTGTGCTGGGTCCTTTCTCCACTACACCTTGGTATTTGGAATAATGTCAATGATATTTTGCGGAATAATCGACGGAAGTCAGCACTGTAGCTTTGTGTCTGGGTCTTTAATCCATCTTTCAATTGATGATTAGCATTACGAAAAGATTTGTCTTACACGAAATATCTGTTTGTTACGTTATAATACTGTGTCAACCAAACTCTCAATATATTTTGCTACCTCGATTCTCAACGTTCATGGACAGTACACGCTTCGTACAATAACAATAGAAAATACCTTCGTAAGCTGGAGCAATCTTATTTAAGCAGAGGTAAACACTACAAAGCAGATCTTCTGGAGTGAGAACAATAACAGATCTGAAGTAGTTGGACAGAATCTCAATCATCTTCAGTCTTGCACTGGTATTCTCTATATGTTCCAAAGTCTTCGCCAATGCCAGATACGGAACGCTACGAGAGAGAATGAAAACAGAAAACACACGAACACCATAAAAAGCAGATAACTACATCAATGTAAATTTCACCAACAAGTTTAATTCAATACAACATGGACCATAAATATAACGCAATCAGGAATACACTTAAATCGCATTGCCATAACATACTTAACACTATTTTCCATAAGCACCGCTTTATCTAAAATTAAAACGACCAATGGTATAATATACATTGAACCAAATGACAGCCTAAATTGTAAGTAAGCTTTATTGCAATTTTAAATACCACAAGGACATTAATCACTAACGGAGACAGAATAAAGAGTAAAACTGTAACTTCAATGAAGTGTTGTTTTTCATTTGACTACTCTAAATAAAATTATCAAATTTAGTAGTCCGTACACGTTGTCTTTATAGGTTTCCATAGGACCTTAGGAGACCCTATCTTCGCTTTACTCTGTCTGTAGAAAGCTACCGGCTATGGTCTTATCGTTTCCGGATTCTCTTACCCAGCTCCCGTAGCCCACGCGGTAACGTCGCAGACTTCGGATCGGGAATGGTTCGAGCACCATGGCAGACCAACTTGGCTGAGATTTCCCACAGTTACACCATCGAATGCCAGGTTAGCACATTAAGTAAGGCCCTGGCCGATACCTTCCACATCCTCTACCCTTCCTTATCTCGACCTGAGCCAAAGGCGCCATAAATAAATACAAAACAAATCAAATTTGACACTCACTAACAGTGAGATAAAAACATGAATCAAGAAGTAAACATGGTTTAAATCCGTACCTGTGTTGATACGAAGTCCGCGACTTTCGTCACTAGACTACGACCGGGGAGGGTGGGGGGAGCAGCGGAAGGGTTGGCTCCTGAAGGATGGGTGCCTATGAGGCCAATATTTAGCAATACAAGTTGTTGAAATAAAATATGATGTGCCAGTATATGTCAAAATACTAGCTCTCGATATAAAATTTGTACTCTTAAGAAAAAACATGGATCCTTATTCCAGCAAAAACATAATGTACCAATTTTAATATCAGCGCATGGTTACATTTTCTTTTCTGCTATAATTACATCGTGCTACAATTATAATAAAAAAAAAATTGTAATGAATATTTAGAGTGTGTAACTGAATATAAATTAAAAAGGAAAGAAGAAAAGAAAATTCAAAGAGTTCGACATGAAATTCGCATGCAAATATCACAAATGGCTATATTTCAGTTTTTAAAAACAAAATCTCACATTTGTAGTATCAAGAACCATAAAGTCAGTAAAAACATTCCTTTAAAAATACAAACCTGTGGCTAGAGCATGACACATTAAGAAAAGTCACACTTTTGAGTTTCGGAAATAGTGACGCCAAATACTGGCCTTACAGGCACTATCCTTTAGAAGTACTTTGTTATTTTAACTGGTTACAAAGCAGAAAACTAACCACAGTGCCGCAATCATTTTCCCTTTCTTCACGTATCTATTAGTGTTAGTAAGGTTTTCTACATTAACAAGAAAGCATGTCAGCATAACAATATTAGCAATCTTGTCTAAAGTATTAATATATTGTCGCTTAAAAATCAATACAACGTAGCTGACAAGATGTAGTGTAGAAGTCAGATAAGAATATACTTACTATTTTCTCAGTCGTTCGCATGTCTTCAGATATGCGGTACTGTACTCTCCACCTTTATACGCAAACTATTCAACACATCGAATTTCCGCGTTTTCAAATGTATGCAAAAGCCTCAAAAGCTGTGAATTGATTAATATATATAAGGTATATATAAATTGTCAGATGTACAATATTGTTTGTTAAGCGACGTTATGCTCTTGTAAGAGCCACTACCTTCTATTATCATTAAACCACATCACACTTCATTTCATTACTAAATTTGTTAAAGCATCATCAAGCTCAGAATCATAGTCTCATTCACAAAATAGTCAGAGACCTCATCCTTATTCATGCATCATAGCCCATGATACCTCACTTAATAACTTTAATGTCCACCACCTTATAATATACCATACTACTATTTAACTGAACACCATAGTAAGATCCTTCTCAACTCAAGGAAAGAATAGTTCTCTAGACCAGATCCATTTATTCATACAAAAGGTTAGTGAAAGTAACACAAAACGATCGTGGTAAAGTCGAGTGATTAGGATATGAAACAGAACCTTTGAAATCAATACCGTGTCATATTATAAAACCAAAACTGTTAATGCGTGCGTATTTATAAACCAGTTGCAATTTGCTTAGTTGATGATTTGATATAGATATTACGAAGAGAACACTTGTCTACTTCAACCACTTGTCTGACTGGCAAATTACAGAAACTGTAGTCTCTTCCAGTATTAACAGACATACGAAAGCAATGCTTCTGTAATTTCTTTCGAGGCAATGTTCAATTAGATCAATCTTGGAAACTTAACTTTTGTGTTAGTGGGTCTAGGTTTTAGTTTCTGAAAGTGAATTTTTAAATGGGACGGTTTACCCATAATCTTCACATTTTGACTGATGTCCATGTTAATGAAAAATATTCCCATTAAAGGATAATTCAAAGGAACGATCTCCAACAAAAGATGGCAGCACTACCTTCCTATATGTCTAATGTATTTTTACTGTTACACGAAATTTCCTTGCTGCTCCTACAAATTCAATCCCAGGGAGTTCACACTTTCAAGGAAGAAAGTTCATAACTAATTCAAGAGCATGATCAATGCCGATTTTTAATTTTCCTTTTTTGTTTATTGTTGAAAGAGCTTCAATTTTATAGATTTCGATGTTCACAACAACAATGAAGCGATTTCAACAATGAAGGAAAACGAAAATAAAAAGTCGGCATCGATCATGCTCTTGAAATGGTTATGAACTTTCTGCCCTGAAAGTTTGAACTTTCTAGACTTGAATTTGTAGGAGCAGCAAGGAAATTTCGTGCAACGATAAGAATATATTAGACAAATACGGAGATAGTGCTGCCATCTTTTGTTGGAGAGCGTTGCTTTAAATTATCCCTAATCAGACGTGGTAAAATGTACGTAAAATTTATTAAGTACAAAGACGGTTGCTAATCATTTTAGTTTTGCTCTTTAAATACTAATACAAGCTGCTATAATGATTACTTGCTGATCTTTGCTTCAACAGCAACGTTAGTCGTTAAAGGAATGGAGTATCTAGTACCAGAAGCAAGTGTCAAAATTTCCTGTCACGAAAATTGCAGGTGGTGCATTCTCCAGATAAGAGAAAGAGACAAAATTTCCGGTGTCAACATTTCATAAATCCAAAAGACTTCAAGGCACAGTTTTATTTCTTTTTTAACGAAGAAAAAAGAATGCTTATTTAAAATCAAAATCCAAGCAATCACTGCACGTAAGCAGAGTTAAAAAAAATGAACTCAAACATGCAATTAAAGAAAACGAATATGAACAAAAAGTCTGTAGTTCTCTCCCGCCTTTATGGACCAACGAGTACCAAGGAACTTAAATTCGTTCCGTACAGCTCTTTTCAATTTAACGCACTGCGTACTGTACTTACATAGACTTTAATTAAGGTAAATTAATTAAATAAAAAACTGATGCCATTACAAAATAAGGAATGCCACCAAAACTTACTGATATGTCTCTAACCCCAATACTTAAATTATTATTTAAATGTCAATGTATTGCTACTAAAGCTATACTTACGGTTCATCTTTCTTCCAGAAAGCATCATCTATTGGATGATAGTTTGATTTGCTTGGATTATAATTTACACCAGGATCCTCCTTAACTGTTCCGCTCGTCGAACTGGATTTACTTTTGTCTTGTGTTGTATTTTTCGTTTCTTTATCCTTCTCTGGAGTCTTCTTCGACTTTTTGGTTTCTCGTGGTGCTAAAAAAAATATATATTCAAATTAAAACTAACACAACAGGGCCATTTAGAACACTTCAAACATTTTGCAAAACTGATAAATCAATGAATATAACACTAAAAAAAAAAAGAAAATCGAAACATGTTCGTTATACAAATCCACACCTTGGATTAATCCTCCCTAAATTTATATGGTTTACTTACTTGACCGCGGAAGTAATACAAGTATATTTCAATGGTAATTAGTATTTAATTGCCATGGTAACGAGACTCAAATTTGCACCGACCCAAATAAAACTTTTCATGAAAATAAAGGAGATTATCCTCAATGGGAACTCATACTAAAATTTTAACCAATTCGAAACAACAGCGGTCATTACTCTCAAAGTTTTAGATACTATAACAAAGAAGCAATATAAATGAAATCGCAGTATTAGTAGCAGAAACAGTAATAACAACGTGTATGATCTTTCATTAGTTCTCTATTTCTTCGATATTTAAGCTAGTAAAACAAAATTCTCTTTCCGTTTTGAGGTATTTTCAAGCTGTCTTGGAAGAATTTGGCTATCTATGCGGCTTCACTGAAATTCGAAGTCTTGCCATCTTTCATATTTCCCCAAAACTATGCAATATGGTTCTTTTCTCTAAGTTGTTACGCTACCATTCACTCTTAGTTTAAAAAAAAAAGTCATGGTTAGGGCCAAATTGTTGGTTTCCATGATCAACTTCTTCGAACCTATCCGTTTTACTCATAATAACCTAACTCCATATCTACCAAGAACGTTCACTGTTGGTGCGCGCATTCCAATATAATTCGCAAACGTGGCCCGTTCCCGCAATTTACGGCTTTCATTATCTATTATTATTTTCAGAGATGAAATATCCACATTTATTTTATCGTTTCAAGCTTTAGTTCGCAAGAAATTTATATTATTTCAATTGTCTTTTGTTGTTGTTTTTATGGCAAGTAAAAGGAAAAAGAAAGGTGGTGTTTCAATGAAAAATTCAAGAAGCGCCTTATTAACAACTTGGTCACGGGGAATCAATGTGAAAAACGGCCAGTGAGTGAACTCAGAATTTGGAAGTTTCTAATGAAGACTGGAAAAGAGAAAGGAACGATGTGGAGAAATGACTAAAGTTTGAAGACGATTTTGTAGATAGGAAAATAATAACAGAAGTCCGAAAATGTGAAAGTTAAGTCAAGCATTCCTTTTATGGTTTACAAATTAGAGAAAAGGAAATTTCCGATTAAATATACAATCTCGACCTTTATTTTCCCGAAGTTCTAATTTTTACTTCCGATCCTTACAGTCCGTTACGATCATTTTCGGATAATTCGATCACCCATCGATCCAGAGTACCGAATTAATTTACAAGAGTAAATTCATGACTTACTGACTTTTCTACAACCTTATTAATGAAATCCTTGACTGCAACCGTAACATCGAAGATCCTCACTTAACTTTCATTAGGGTTCTTGCCACTCACTGAAAAAAATAATTATCTCAATTTTCTTCCCCCTTTCACAATTGCTGGAACCTCAATTTAACTGGATGATCGGGACAGCACAGCATAGTATGAGATGACAGATAATTAACTATAGTGGCGAATTTACTACCTTACTCAAACCTGTACATACTGTATTTTATAAAAGAATGCTCGGTATACTATATCAGATCGCTAATATTTATACGAGGGTGATTCCAACGAAAAACTTCAATACTTTATTGTGCAATGTATTGAGCGAAGAGGAGAAAGGAAAGAACAATTGATTTGATATATTGTCTAATCATTTACAAGACTAAGTCTCATTTACAAGTGATAGTGACAATCGGCATGATGAACCATGGTGAACCGATGGTGGATGTAGTTGACGTCCTAAGGACGGAAACTACAGTTGAACGTGTGTTCCGAACAACTTGTGTCACCACCGGGAATCGAACCCGGGACCCCTTAATTACAAGGCAGCGAGCGTTATCACTCACCCACAGGGAACACATTATCGTTCTACATAGTACTCCAGCCTATGCAATACACGTGTTCCATCGGTTGAAAAGCGCATGAATTCCTAGAGGGAAAAAAGTCTTGTGTATAGCCACTCATCCAACGATAGCTGTATAGCTTTTCGTCGGACCTGTCACGTTACGAAACTTCCTACTCGATTTGTATAACTGCTACAGGAACAAACACGCATCATCATCATAAAAAAAAAAGACATATTTGGTGCATGTTGACAGTAGAGCAGCCACCTTGTGTAGTCTGCCAGCTTCGTGTTGCCACCTCTTGATTACATGCTATACAATGCCTCTTTTTGATGTCACAACTTACAGGGCAATCAAACAGTGTTTGATTAAAGAGCACTTTTTAAGATTTTAAATCACCCAAGAGAATGAGGAACATTAACAGACTCAACCAGGCGGCTGTAGCTCAGTTGGTAGAGCGTTAGCTTAGCAATCGGAAGGTCCTGGGAACGATCTCAGCGGCCACCTATTTTGACTAAGGTTATCCCTCAGTCATACCAGCCAAATCCCGAGATGAGTACCTCCAAATTAGGCTCTGGCAGACTACCTTCTAACATCCTCTCCCCTACCCTATCCCGGCCTGAGCATGAGGTGCCTAAAGGCCATAAATAAATTCAATTAACAGACTCAAATTCATCACCAGCAATCAACTAATACTGGAATCGTAGAGAGAAACTGACTTCAGATTTGGTGAAGTCAGTGATCTTAATTTACCCAGCTGTTTTCAATTAGATAACACTACAGTCATTACGTGTAGTATATTTGTACTACACATATTTCTGTAAAATTGGATATATCACATTTGGAAATTCATACCGATATCCATAACAGTATGTGCCTTGCTGCTACAGTCTCTTTTTCCTCTCCCCTTCTCATTCAGATTTCAGCGCTGTTGCCGCCCATACAATTAATTTTATCTTATCAGATTTCAGCACATTGTCATCCGGATTAACAATTGAACTGTTTCAAATTACTCATGTTCGGAATTCCGGAATTTTGAAAAATCGGTATTTCAGAATTCCGGAACTGACTTCGGACTTCCGTACTTCATATTTGGGCCGCATGTACTAGTTGCTATTTACGTAACATGAATAGTCATTTATTTTTAAACTCTGGTTGGGCTAGTGTACGGACAAAATTAAGGGAATGCTCATAAATTTTGGAGCTGCAATAAGTTTACAACATAAATTTATACGTGATTGTTAATTCCAAGCATCTTCTTTCATAACTAATTTCATCCGCGACACGCGCCGCCGCCGTTAATGTCTTTTTTAAACACTTGCTTTGCGTATAATGAAACAAGTTTAAACTCAAGAAAATTGTATAGGGTATTGAACGAATGGGTAACTCGCATAGTTTGATAAGTGATATGCAGTGCCAATGTACCAAAACTACTTACCAAAAGAGTGTTTGGAAAACATTCCCACCACACACGGAATAACTAGATCAAGGTTCTTCACACTTATACGTTATAACTTCAACTAATGTAACGTTCCTTCGGTCTATAAAAGTTCCGTTCAGGACCGAAGGACATTGGCATAATAAAGAGTTATTATTCCATACTCTAGCGAATGAACCACAATACGTACTTCCTTTAATATATATGCTCGCAACATCTCTTTTTTTATTCTATTCACTCATTGTGAAGGAACAAAATCTTTAGAGATTATGTCGTGTGATAAAAGTATGAAGTGCGGAACAAAAACTTTGCGGATTGATAATTTATTATTGTACATTATTAACTCACGGAAAAGGTGTTTCCGTGTTTAACACGCGAGCCTTGCATTACGCTTCGTGTGTCATTTATTAATATTTTATAAGAAATGATCTATAACAACAATATGTGTGTGCGAATCATATAACATCGTTGAACCATGCACACTCCGATTATGTGGTCACGTTTCTAGATCATATAGTCAGTGTATAAAAATTAAAAAAAAAAAAAAAATATTAAAAATTTCTATCTTGCTTACGTGTTTTGTCCTTAAAGCAAGTATGCCTGAAGCTCTATAAACAGTATGAAAAAGTAAGAATCTTTAATATCTGTCTCATCATCATTTTTTTTTTACTCTCAAGCAGTGCATTTGATACTTTCAATAAATGGTAAAATACTACACATCACGGACATGGAACCTTTGGGGCGAAATCGCCCTGAAGAATTTCAGTAACTGGTAAAATACATGATAACCTCCTGTGTTTCAAGCCCTAATTCCATACTACTATAATACATGCGGATCAGAGGATTTTACTTACCAAAAAAACTATGGACGGGAGTCTTTGGTGAAGATTCTTTTTTCTTATCCTTTTTCTGCGTCACTTTTGTATTTTCCTTGTCTGAATCTTTCTTATCTTTTTTCTGCGTCGCTTCTGTATTTTCTTTGTCTGAATCTTTCTTCTCCGTCACTTCTGTATCTTCTTTGTCTGAACCTTTCTTATCCTCTATCTTAGTCTCCTCCCCTTCACTGGTTTTGGATGTTTCTTGTTCTTCACTCTGTTCTGTTTCCATACTTTCTTCCTCATTTTCTTTAGTCTCATCTTTTGTATCTTCTTTGGTTTTTGCATTTTTAGCTGCAGATTGCTTAACTTCCGGTTTCTGTTTCTTCTTGCTCTGTTGTGGTGTTTTACTCTGAGCTTTCTTTTTAGTTCCTTGAGCAAAGGAATAAAAAAATATTAGAACCATACAACAATCCTCAAATAACAAACAAGATAAGCAAAGCAACGAATAATATAACTATTCCCAGGCATTCTGTCCAACAAAAACATATGCTAAACGAAAAATTGGTAATCGGAAAAACTCTGTTAACTGTGGGTTTCTAATTTCAAACAGTAGACAGAGTGCCCTTCATCGCAAGAAAACTGTGATTGTACCTTGAATTAAGGCATGTGACTTCACTCTTAGGACATTCCTATACGCCGCTCAACGTTACCTTCTTTCAAAATTGTATTTCTTTAGTGGGAATACCCTGGAAACTGAACTCGCTCAACTCATTCCTTGCCCTTGCGGACATCAACTGTTAACTGCTAAGTCTTTAGCATTAATTGTTTGTCGAGCTATTACGATAGTTATAATAATACCGGGCTGCCTGAACATGCATCTAGCTCCCAAACAAGGCGTTTTTGGCATCTGTTTATAGTCAATTTCTTTCTTCCACAGGTACTCACCACTTAAGTTTTGATACCGATTAATATTCCAGGTGCATGAGTGGTTTTGCTCGTTCCCTTGCATTCAAGGTGTACCTGGTTCGATTCCGTGCAAGGACAAGCCATCACTGCCTCATCTTATCCGGAACCTTTAGGTTATAATCCTGCTTCCGGATAAAATACCAATAATTAATCATTAAACCTTTATAAAAGTATAAAAGGGAAGCCAGCGTTCCTTTTCTTGTTCCTTATTCAGTAAAAAATGTAAAATGTGTTCAATCTGTACTGTCGGTTAGCTTACAATTTCAAATAATTGGGAAGAAAATAACAACAGCTGAACACCATTTAAAATGCAAAATACATTTGCGTTTTAGGACCCTTGATAGTGAAGCTATAGCAAAAGGGACATTATAATTCCGCTCATGGTGTCCGTCCGTCCATCATGTCCAGAAATTAAATCTCACTAACTATAAAGTGTATAGAGATGCTTGAGGTCGTGCGAAAAGTCTTGGCTAGACTAGCTCCGAGCCACCGATCAGTTTTGATTGGTGCAGTGGTTTAGTGGTGCCAACCCATTTATTTAAAAGTAATAGTTCAAATTGCTTCCATTCAGCAGTTTTACCTAACTGTGGCAAACTTGGCATAAATATTATTCGACGCAATAGAAAAGTACTGAAAGAGGATCCGTCCCCAAACATCTCAACTGCCAATGTTGCCAACCTAGTTTATATAAAATAATTATTATTATTTTCATTTTTTTCTGTTACTTTATACATAGCAGCAGCAACCTTGGTACAAACATTACATGACACAATAGCAGCATTCTGTGGGTGTTCCTGTCCCTCCGCACCCCGTTGTCAGCGTTGCCAACCTGTACCCAAAACTATCTCTCATGGACCACAAGATGTAGAGGCGTAGCTGAGGCGTCGTTGGAAAGGTCTTGGCTAGACTAGCTCGGAGTCTTGATACTGCAGTAGTTCAGCGTTGCCAAGCCATTTTTTTTTAAAATAACTAATTGTACAAATTGCTTTCTTTCAGTTGGACTTAGCTGCGTCAAACTTGGCTTAAACATTCTTCAACGTATTAGAAAAGTACTGCAGTTGTTAAAGCTGCCAATCTGTTTAACAAAAATTAATGCTTGTATGGCTAAAATGGTATCAAGTGACCGGAGTCTTCGCGACTGTTAGCAGAATAGCAACTCTAACATGTGTACATAGAGAGATACACTGATAAAATGAAAGAGAAGCTATTTTACCTGCTTTCTTGTTAGTAACTGGAGAAGATTTCTTATTGGTTTTATCCGAATCGTTCTCTTTTTCTGGAGACTCTTTCTCTACTGTTGGAGACGCATCTTTTCGTGATAACTTCTTTGCTGGGGACCTTGTAAAAGAAAATTGAAACATGAAAAAACGCTTATTTAAAGACAGTAGAGTATTTTAAAAAAAGCAAAAGACACGCTTAGGCTAAAATAAAATACTGCAGGGTGTATTTTAAGAACAGGGTGCTAATGAATATACAGGGTGTTTATGAACTACAATGACACTTCAGGAGGTGATTCCTAACATCAAGACAAGACGAAACTTTCACTCACAAATTTTCGAAATGTGCACCGTTTCGAAGCTACAGGCTGCCGAAAGCTTCGGAAAATGAACTTTTAGAGCTTCATATTTCTCACATCACGAACAGTAGAGCTGATGCGGCATGGTACTGTCACAGACTTCAAATTTGTACTATCGAAAAAAGGTATATTTCAAAATACCGCAATGGGTGCGCAGGGAATTCCCCAATGCAATTAGGGGATTCCCAGAAATTCTCTACAGTAAAAATGGGTCGAAATGAGCATAAATAAGACGGTTTTCCACCAGAAAACAATAATTCGTTAATGCCAAGTCGATATCTCAAGTAGATTCCATATATCGAACGATGTTCTAAAATAATACATGGTTGCATAAGAAGCAGGAGTAAGAATTGCATAATTTAATCGATTCGTTTATTTATTTCTTACCAAAGAAATTTAATATCATTGTCCTATTGGATGCTGAAGTATGTCATCCTTACTCCCACGGAAAGTGTTTAATTCATACTAATTTCGACCTATCTCTACTTCAGAAGTATACCGTGATCTTACTTCCTTTGGGGAATTCCTTGTGCGCACATTACGGAATCTTAAAAAATGCAGTTTAAATAGAGCAGGTTTAAAGTCTATGACGGTACCATACCGTATCAACTCTACTGTTCGTGGTGTTAGGAATATGAGGCTCTAAAGTTCATTTCCCAAGCTATCCGCAGCCTGTAGTTCCGAACTATGCACGTCTCGAAAATCTGTCAGAGGAACGTTCGTCTTGTTTTGATGTGAGGACACCTACACCTCCAGAAGTTTGTCGGTGCAGTTTACAAAAATACACTATATATATTATATGTGTGTTTCAAAATAAATCTGAAATTAAGAGAAAAACATCAAAGTATTTTTAACTGTTTTCTCGAAAACAACGATTTGTGACTTACGCGGTTATCTCTCAGGTAAAGATATGTAAAGCTGGCACAAGAACTTGAATCTACGTGCCGCTCAAGTACCGATTGTAAGCACTGGACAATGGAGAATGCGTTTCTTGTTCAATCTGATTGTACTTTCTATCGTTTGTGAATATAACCACACTTTACGCGTTTTTAAAATATCTCCAAACATATACATAACAGGAAGGCAGTCAGCTCACTAATCAAAAAACGCAGTACAAACATTACAGTTTCGACCACTACTGTATATTAGGGTTTCTTCTGACTACCTAACAGAAGGGGGTTAGTCTGAAAAAGACACTAAAATAGCGTCGAAAGTGTAATGTTAATGTAAGTGCTTTTGATCAGAGAACTGACTGCCTTGTTGACATTCTTCAGTGACTATCGTTCGTGATGATTTTACTTTGTTTCATACATTTCCTGTCTCTCATTAAGCTTCTGCTTAATAATACTGAAATCCTTTCATTCCCGGAGATGCAAAAAATATAATAATTATGGTAGTTTCTTTCCCAACCCTTTAGTCTTTCGAAAGTATTCTCCGAAAATGGAAAATCACTTGACCGTGTACCAACTACAAGGCTATAATTAATTTACGCATTGTATTCTTAACTAATTTATTGTTGAGTTAAAAGGACACAACTGCTCTGTTGATTGCTCTCCCTGAAACAGAAAATCCGTGCCGTTTGATGCGGTCTGAATCATGACATCTCAATAAATGCCTCAATCATAATGAGAAGCAAGCGAACAGGCACTAGAACTGCTTTGGAAGAAAAAAGGTTATGAGAACCTGTTATCTGTCTCAAAGGGCCAAATCTCAATACTATCTGCATTCCTCGGTGAATCAAGTGTTGAAATGAATTAACATTTCGTCTAATGATCTTCATTGTTGTAACACAACAATTAACTGTTGTCACTATCGGTTCAATACAGGAATATCAAAGAAGTTAAATGTTTTCTGGTTCATATTTTCACGTGGAAGACTAAGGTATGCTTCATAAGGTATAAGTAACTTAAATCATTAATCGTTGCTAATCCTTTCATCACTATTGAACGAGAGAAATACACTACGTTATCGCACTCACGGGTACATACCTCGAGCCTCCCTCAACCAGGCTAAAAATTTGGAAATTCTCTTGAAGAGGGCATACTGACGAAGCCGTCATGCATATTCAAACTCCGAACAGGTTTACCACTCTTTGTCTGGTTTCTCCTCAGTCATATCAGGCGAATGATGCGATGGAATTAAAACCACAATATTTATTTTTGCTCTGTCCAATACAAGTGTAAGAAAATTAAGGACAAAGGCGAACTGTAACCTAAGCAGCTGTACGGTTAAGAAATGCAAGGACAGTTACCACAAAACTAGCTAGCTTCCTCACTAATTTATGGTCAAGAAGCATCAACTCTTTTATGCCACTGAAGCTTACAGAAAGTCATAAAGAGGTCAGTGTTTCAGCAACACAGGTTCATAATTATAACCATGGACCAACAACATAATACAGGGTTCCCACGCAAATTGTAAATTTGTTTTCCCTGAGATTTCCCTGCGTTTTCCAGATTCCCTAATTATTTTCCACAGTTTTCAAGAGTTTGACGAAACCTTTCGAGTCAGCATCTTGAAAATTCAGAACCCTGACTTACCTGCCACAGTGAGAAGAGATAGGAACAGACTACATCTCTATCCCTTCCGCCAACCATGAACCCTGCCTCAACTGCTTGTAACTCTCTGTAGCGCAGTCTTCTTCCATTATCTTCTTAGTTCCGTCTCTAGTTGCACTTTTATTCTATTTTTTAATATTTTTTTCTCTGTTCTGCCTTTCTCCTTCTTCATTATTTATTATTATTATTATTTCCCCCTCCTCTCTGATTCTTTATCCTCTTATTCCTTTAGGAAGCCCCTTACCTTACTCCTAATAACCTCCGCACTTTCTTCTCCATTCGGTGTTTTCTACGACACTAAAAGTCATTTTCCCGCCTCCATAATCTGACCACACTGTTACACAGCATCGTTGGCAACATGGCGGCATAGCCCAAATCCCACACCAGTCCGCTCTGTCATTTTCATCTCTACCACCACCATGTGAAAACGCTTTTGTTAAACGTTACCACTTTTCTATTGTGTTTTTGAAGTTATACGCCTGTCTTAGTATTCTGCTATTAGGAGAGAAAATGGACAGAGCGGTCACGTGCGGGACTAGCGTTAAGGATATGCCATTTGGAAACATGCTAGGTAACAGCGTGGCCAGGTTATGGAGGCGGGAATATGACTACATGGATCGGAGAAAACACCATATGGAGAAGAACGAACGAAGGTTTCGATGCAGTTAAACACGATAACAAACATAAATAACACAAATCTATATTTATTTATTTCAGTTGCCTCCTCCATTTCCCCTCACAGCCACACCCACCCTCGCCATTATTTTTTTGCGTGTGATTGTTATAATTGTTTTCAAACCTAGAACATTTTTTCTATTAAACACAAATCTACTGTTGCATACTTTGTAACATTTTAATCTACATAATTTGACTCCAAACAGGATACACACACAATGGCTCTACAATAAAGAACACTGTGAAATGCTAGACTAACTTTCTTGCGTAACTTTTGCCCACGTACATCTACAGTTTAATAAAGCTCTCATCTATACACTGTAATTACACACTCTAGTTATTTTCTTGAATATGTGAAAATACATATGTTTATCAAATCTACGTTGCACTTTTTTTTTTTCGTAATTCCCTGAGTTTTCAAGTTTTTCCAGGTGTGTGGGAACCCTGATAATGACTAAAATAAATATAGTTATATTACTTTACCATCAACTTTTAGGTTTGTAGGAGCCCATGTTCTGATATGCCACAAAAAATATTTCTTGAACCTATTAGGCGTCTCACGAGCTTTTCAACGTTATACTACCTGATCCACTTTTAAATCAGAAAAATTATCTATGTGGAGCCCTGGGTTTCCGTGCGAGCATGATTGCCAAATTGGTTATTATCACTTATGATCAACCATTTTGCATTAAGTCGCATTTGAATACGTTTATTAGTTTTATTAAGTACTCGGGTGGATACTGGCTTTTGGGATACCCGCTATAAAAGAAAACAGCGGAATTACACATTAGATTAGAATTTATTTTAAGACATTTAGGCATCTATGGCTCAGGCCAGGATAGGGTGGGGTCAGGATGTTGGAAGGTAGTAGACGGCCAGGGCCTATTTTGTAGATACCATCCCTGCATTTGTCTGGTATGACTATATGACTTGAAGTAAAACCCTGAGAAAAAAACCGTCAGGATGGTCGGCCACTGGGATCGATCCCAGGACCTCCCAAATGCTAACCAACGCTCTACCACTGAGCCATGGCCGCTCAGTAGGACATGAAAATACTAACACGAAGGATCAATACAGATATAGAAAGATGATTTCAAACTGTCAGTTTTTCAACGGAGACGAAAAAGTGCTGAGTTTGTATATTTATATAAATAAGGCAACTCTCTCCAGTTACTTAAATCAAGACCGATATGGTCTTATAACTAAAGAACCATGACACATCCCATCTACTCACCTTCCAGAGTCACTCTCCTCATCACTGCTCTCGATCCTTTTCACGCTCTTCTTCCGCTTAGCTGTTTTGATCGGCGAGCTCGTCTCAACTTCCTCCGACGTTCCATTGGCAACTCCACTCTTCTCTCTGTGACAGGGCCAGATGGAGAGAATTCTTGTCAACATATAACCATAAGGGTTTAAAACTGGAAGTTTACATCTTTGTACATTATATGCAACAGTTCCAATTCTGGTGCCATGACGCAACGAGCAGAAGCGTGACATCTCCTTCCGAACAAGAACGTGATGTCTAGATAGGAGAGTAAATAGGCCAAAGCTGCGAGCACGCAGCATTTTGGGGGCTGAGATTTCACCAGTTTACCTAAGAGAAAGAAATTACCCGGGCTTAGAGCTACTGCTATGCATCTTCTGAGAAAGAGTGATGATAATTAGCAATAACGTTAACTAATAGTTCATGACTTCTGTTTATAACGCATTGCGGAAGTCTGCTAATTAGAGGATCTCACGGAAGGTCAAAGGAGCAGCTATAACTTCCCAGAAGAGAATTGCAGAATTAGAGACATTTTTAGTGCTCATGCTGTTTCTTCAGATTTCTCCTTTGACGAATCGATATATCTGGTTTGCTAACTGAAACTAATAAAACTTAAAGAGTAGAAGAAATAGAGGAGCAAAGCTTCGGGCTGAAAAACGAATTCAAGGTTTCATCCTCAATATCTGATTCAGAAGGCTAGACCTAGCACAGAAGGAACTCTTATTCTATACACAGGCAACAAGAATGTACTAATAGCATAAGATAAGATGAATTGTATGGGCGGTAGCAGCACTATGGCTTACGCCCTTCTCGTAACAGCGTAAGAGAATGCGGTCCCGTTAGAAAGAATTTGTTTTGTTCATAGTCTTGGTGTTCTGTAAAAGAAGTCGTTTGTTCCATTTGGTCACGGAAACAAGGTCAAACGATCTTTTGAGCGAAAATGACCATTTATTACACTGTACAACAGTTGTCCTTAAACTGCTGTAGCTCGTGACATATATTTTCGTCGTGTGTGGTGGTGCTGAAACATAGCTGACCAGCAACAGCTGGCTGCACTGCTACTGAGGAGTTTCCTCTATCAAGGTCGATTAGGACACGCAAATTTAATTTTGTTTGTCCATCATAATTATTTTGTTTTCACTATCATCTATTTTTTTAGCTTTTTGTTTTCCTACCTCACATAATTCTTGGTGGTCGCCTCAAGTTCATGGTACGAGCAAACGCATCGCCCTATACTTAGAAGTCAGTAAATAACGCCGATAGTAAGTAAATATCATTACGTGAATTAGTTAGAAAAAAAAGGTCCTTAATACTCCGGAACTCTAGTGGAGGATATATAAATCACTTAAACACTCATCGCGAATTCAGTTCTGTCATGATGAATAATATGTCTGTAGTGTGGACTCCTTAAACAAG
>JAGDQP010033959.1:4797-20389 GCA_022664845.1 Lepisma saccharinum | reverse complement strand
TCCCAATTATAAACGTCGTGACCCGTTTCAAAACTTGACCTGAATGACCGATTGATCTAGTGACCAGTTTTAGCTCCGAATCTTTCATTGACGAGTATAGTGGATCAACCTCAACTGTATGTGTTCCGTATATGTGTACATTAATTGCTGTGTAGCTGTCAGGTTACTGTGCTTGGTCACTATCTGGAACCTTTTCTATTTATTTATTTTTGTGTAAGAGGTGTATACACTCTGCTTATGTGAACAAATCCTGTCAAGTGTTTAGTTCTTTCACAAAACATTAGGTCTTAATATGTTTATGTGTTGCCGTGTGCATTCCTTCAATAAGTTGGTTCCTATGGACTTCATTAGTGGATTTCTACAAAAGTTTATGTGTTTTTTGGTTTCCCTTAAACTCCATTGTCCTTGTAACGTCCCTGAGTACCCCCAGATCATTATATATCATTAAATTACTCCGGCTAAGGCGTGAGATTTGGTATTTTAAACCTGAAATGCAATTTAAAATTATTTTGGAAATTACAACCCAAATTCCTGACCTATCTAGCATGCAATGGCGGTCGGCTTACCTTACGGGGTACTGCAGTTCCTACGTTAACTAACAAAAGTAATAAGTGAAGGAAGTAAACAAAAGATAAGCAAGTAACCTTTTATAAAAACTATTAATCTCCATGGAGCCTAGGAACTGTTTGGGCCAGAGCCCAAGCATGAACAATTTACACAGCGTTACAACGTCTTTACACCCCCTTTTTTTTAGTGACAGCTTCCGCTAATACAAAGTAGTTCTTATCGTACAAATTTATATTTGCAATACATTTTTAAAGTAACAATTGCACTTAGAAACAATCAAATTATTTAACTATATAATATCAAAATTCTTCTGGCTTGTAACTAGTTTTGGCGGTAATGTTTCTTAAGATCCATGCGTTAAGTAGTACACACACACACATATACACATAATTCTAATATCATATTACCGGAAATAAATAATTAATTCGGAACATTTGAATATTATTAAATTGAGCATCCCAAAGCATTGATATCTATGCCACCCAGTTGCCTATCAGGCCAAGTCCATTTCAACAAATTTTAGAGGCACGCACTTTTTGAGCTCATATCTGTAGTTTATTCCACCATATTCATTAGTTGTCAAGACAGATGGTGCGATCAAGCGTCAATAGATTGAACGAGGTCTAAACCCGTTTGTAAACTAACAGATTATCACTTTTAGGTCCATTTAAATCGATAAACCGACTTTCCAACAAAAATGGACATGGCTCTATAGGTAACTGAGTGGCTCATATAGCATAATATTCTGCATCGAAAATGAGTGGATTGTAATTTATATCATATTGCAACTACCATAGTAATAATAAAATTCAGAAAATCTTAAAATGTGAGTTTATATAATTGATTTCGTGAGATGATACAAGTTACATATATTGATACAATGCATTGCTTAACAACCTGTTGGAGTTGAACAACAGCCTGGATGACATACAACACATGGGGCCTGAAAAACAAGGAAACAGTGAAGAAAGAAGCGAAATGGCAAGGTTGATCTCATCAGGAAGCCTCAAGGAAGCCATAAGAGGCGAAATCACAGGATGAGAGATGACCAGGAAGAATACTTCAGAACACTGCAAAACCCGGTATAGAAACGTCATCGTGCTCAGCACGACAAGTCTGAGATCACTCAAGGGATACGAGAGAGCATACCTCTTAAAAATCTCTTAGAAACGGAACCGAACTGCCAGTCAATTTTCAAGTTCCTTAACAGAAGTTCAATGTGTATCGTTCCTCCGTCCTGCCGAAGGGAGAACAAGGCTATTTTCACTGGAGTCAAAATAGGATGTAGCTAAAAGATGAAAGGAGAGGTTTCGATAGACTATGGTTTCAGTCACATGATCAATAATATACAAGATTAGGCGTTAATTCACCAGACAGACCGATGACGTCGAATGGCTACTAACCAAGGTGCCAGCCGTTTTCTTGGTAACGAAGACTGTGTAGAGTGTTCGATGCCAATTATAGAGCGTAGGTCTCACCACTAACTTTGTCCAGGTACCTCATATACCACGAAGGTTCGTTCTCCTCATTAATGTCGAAAATCCAGGATGAGAGGTTTACACTGAGTCAACAGAGTATACGGAAAGGATGGCCAATAAAATCCGGTGTCATATTATTTCATCTGGTCTGTCCGGAAAAGAGCTAGCACCATCATCATTAATTTACTCACATTATTACGTAACAGCCCATACAACATTTTATACGATTGTGTTCATGCAAAATACCTGTTTGCTTGAACAGTGGGTTTTTGTCCACTACTTGTTATGACTCATGTAAGAATATAGTTATGTAAATATATGAAGTCACCAGAACAAAAGTCTGAAGTAGATGTCCTCCGTAAACTTGGTAAAGTAGCAATTCCATTTGTCTTTAATATCACTGAAACCACGGTGCCTGGTTCAAAATCACCTAGGTAGTCATACAAAGGAATGAACGACTACCTAGTAACCTATTAATTGTGACCCATTCATACTGAAATGTCAGTGTCTGTGCTATTATGATTTCAGAAAATATTTAACCACTTTTTATACGCAAAAAGTTTCCCGATGACGCTGTTCATGCTGCCAATTCAAAAATACTATTACAAAATGTTGGCATTCCAGAATTTTATGTCTACCAACTGAAACCATGACTATCTTTTACTCTTGCTGACGAAGCCTTCTTCAAATTTCAAAACTACTTTCATATACAAATTACTGACTCAAGCTTGCAAAGCGGAAAGAGAAAGGTCAGGGGAGAAGAGAATGTGCCATTGAAAATGCCTGACAAAAAACAAGTCATTGAATTGGCAGTAAAATTCATAGAAATTATTCTTCCTGAAGCAAGTGAGACTACAAATTAGCGATAATAACTTTTTGATGTGTAACACCGATTTCAATAACCGCTTGCAAAATTTGCAAAAAGAGAGCACATTTGACGAACTTCAACGCAATTGTGCCAAGTACTTTCTTATAAGAAAACACCTAACCTAGCACATTTAACCTTAGTATCGACCACGGTCCAACTTTTCGAAAACCTAGACGAACATATGGCTTAAAAATGCCGGGGATCAACTCACTGTTGAATTAGAATGAGTATAGATTCTGAGCATACGCAGCAACCACAGGCATCCGCGCGACGTTGCTGATTTAAAATGGCCTGTGCGCGTAAACGCTCTCCCATTCACGAGGCCCAAGAGATAGACAAACAAAACATCCGATGATCTACGCAAGAACGTACTACTATCGTTCTGAAAAAGACCCATCGAACCGGCTCGAACCCGTCTCGAGTAATGCTGTCTCGTTATCAGCCCGCACATTGGAATGTCAACGAAGATTGGCCCTCTTCCAGTCACCAAACCAACTACTAGAGGCAAACAACAACAACAACAAATGAACGAAACCTCCCTCAATCACTAGTGATAAGAATGCATAGAACACAAACACACAAATGTAATGTTATGTCCCGAAAGTTGACTTCAAGGAACATCAAAACAAATGTGCTACAAAATCATATCAAGCGGTCAAAATGTTGAAGAAGGAAAATCCAATGATTTAGAAAAAAACATTACCGTGAAAGTTGAAACTGGATTGTCAAATTTGACAACTGCGACAAATTCCGGACATGAATATTGTAGACCTACATGTTTCTTCCGATGAGTCTTAAGAACCATTCAGCCATTGTTTGCAGGGACTGGGGCGAATGCAACGTCCTCTTAAAGAGAAGGAAAAATCTCTAAACCAAACATGTCCTGACCTTGCGTCGCACTCAACAACTGAGAAACTACGAAATCAGCAACAGTAGGAGGAAGTTCATATTACTTTAGAACTGGAACGCACTTACTACGGCAGACAAAACCAAAACATACAGTTCTTTCTCAAATCGTGCTAAAGACGATCATGCAATATGGCCGTGAATTACAAGAAACGAAACAAACATCGAAAAGAGAAAAATTATTTGTTAGCAACTAAAGCCAGAGCCAAACTCTAATTTGCCACAAAATAGAATCCAGACTTTGTGTGTTAAGAACAGCGAATGAAACATGGCATGTGCATTTCAAAAAAAGAAAAAGAAAAGAAAAACATGCCAACTAAATTTCTGTATTCCAGAGGGTATTTTCCAGTCCACGGAGACGTTACGGATCCAACCTTTTACATTGTACAAGTTCAGGCACCTGTTCATCGGTACCGTGTGGCGTGGTGGCAGCCATTCCATCGTGGTTTGACCCTCTGGGCTGAGCGGTTGATTGACAGAACGTTGCCATAAGGAGTTTGCAACTTTCGCAGGCCGCTAGAAGAGAAAACAGAGCTTGGCGGGTAGGTGATCGAAACTATTTCATTATCATTCCTAACCTGTGTCTAACTTATAGCCTACAAAAATTACACAAAAAATCGTAAAAGAAACTTACACAAGCACTTACCTAGTGCTTATAACAAAAAGTAATAGAAATAAAATTCTACCTCAAGCCTCCATCGACATCTCTTTATCTTAAATTACCATTATTTCAATGATGTAAAACTTTCGAAATATATTAATCCTGAAGAGCATTTTGCTCGATTCGATGCAGGGTGCGACATTATCTAATCAGTAAACAGTTTCTCAACACGTTTACAAAACAATACATTATGTCCCTGATCGAGTGTGGAGTACTCTTTCATAGTTTACAAGTAAGATTGAATTATGTCGTAAACTTGATAGAAAAACAGACTTGCGAAATCTCGTGTTAAATTTGTAGACGTTCAATAATTGCCGGAAGCGTGAGAAAAGATAACCGGGTTCCTTGTTTCTACAGCTAATAAAACTTCCAAATCTCATGGAAGCCGAGTCATTCCGAATTATTCAAGCAGGGCCAAGCAAACCCGATTCGGTCGACCATTACTTTCGAAGACTGTGTGCACTACTTTGAAAGGAATTACATACTACTACAACAATAATTCCTGATCCTGGTCGAAATTATCCATGTATAAATTGGCGCTATAATCTCTTCCATCAAACACCTGAGTGCGTATAAAACGTAGAATCGAGTGGCTGTCCACAAGATTTAATACTCTTCTTAAATTTCAACCTCTGCCTTCATAAATCAGTGGCAAATGAGACATAATAATATTGAAAACAATAATTTCTATGCATAATATATAGAAGTACATTGTTTCGATTCTAGAATCTTGCATTAAATCTTCCCTAATGCTGTATGTGTTAGGCGTTTAAGTGCATGTTTAATACATAGAAGTAGTTACTTGCTTCAAAGTCGTTAAATACATTTTGTATTTCTTAAGAAAATCTATATTCATATTTGTCTACGTCTTACATAACAAGTATTTAAATAAAGATTCATGAGGAAAATGATGGATGAAATATAGGAACCCGTTCGGAAAATTTCCAACGAGCTTAACGGGTTAATGTCTTTCTCTCATGAAGCGTTCGGAAAAACCTCTTTCGTGAAGTTAGTTCCCTTAGTTACCCGTTCGGAAACTCACTCGCAGTTAATTTTGTTCGCTCATGAAACTAACTAGCTTTGACTTTGTGAACTTCATTAAAATTAACATGGTTATCTTGCGCATGATAAATTTACCGCATTTGACGTCGTGAGCTTTTTTTTTTACTTCATTTAGGGATATAGAATTATTACAGTGCTGACTGAGTGGCCTGGTTCAGACAGTGCATTTGACTGCATGCTCCGCTCGTTTAATAACTAGTCCAAAGGAGAGCGTGCGTGTATGCCCAGTTTTTTTATTTTTTTTTTTGTCATTTTTCCTATATTTTGTAAAGAAAGTTTCATTATTATTTAATGGTAAACTTAGAAGGAATAAGGCTGCAAATTATTCACTAATAACTAATATTTGAATTTATAAATAATTGATGTGTAAATTCAACGGCCATCAAAGTTTAATGTAGGAATCTGTATATACTAAATGAAAGATACCTGGCCGTTACATCGTTAAGTAGTGTTTTTTTTGCTCTGTCACAATTAAAGCAAGTATTCTTTTGAACCACGTGATTTTTGTTGGACATTATTTCTCCTGCTTCGTATAATACTGCTAGCGACCGCTTCTCGTAAGAGGAGTGGAACTTGCAGCGTTGAATGGATTGCTGCGTGGACATTGCACTCTTGCTCCCCCTCTTTCCTGAACATTACACGTAGGCGACCGTTTCTCGCATCGAGGCACGGAACATACACTCCTGAACTTTCCGCAATCTGTGGGCCGCGGGCGACCATATCTCTTCGGAAGTCTAGAACCAGTAGCTGATACAACCTTTCCACAACCTGTGAGCCGCGAGTGGCCGAATCTTCCCAGAGGTCTGGAACTAGTGACTCATTTTCCATCAAGTGTTTCCCAATCTGCGGATCGCAAGTGACCGATTCTCCACGGAAGCTCGGAACCTGTTGTACGCATACCCTGATCCACTGATTGAGGAATAACCTCTCTGGGCGGCCGTTTCTCCTCGCGAGACACGGAACCCTGCGAAAGTGGTATTTCACTTGATAGCCCAATCGACTTCTCCATCTTCCCGGTGTGTTCTACTTGCCCACTGCGGTGCGGAGGCAGACAGTCGAAGAGTACTGTTACAGAATCTTCACCAAACTGTTATTTTTGCAATAGGAAACAATTTCCGCACAACTAACATACATAACAGATTGATAGAGCGGTTTTTGTGAAACAATTGATTTATCTTAACTTTCCCATATTTAGCACTTCCTCGAACTATGGAATGCTATTAGATACCGCGATCCACGCTAGATAGAACCACTGGAAAAAAGATGAAACTATTGAAGAGTTCTTTACTTACAGGCTTTTTAACTAAAAGCAAGAATAGTATAAAGTACAAAATCATCTATGTACTAAGGCCACTCTTTATTCCGCTTATTATGAAAGTCCTTTCTAAAGAGTTCAGTTAAATTACAAGTTCTCGTAGGAAAGCATATACTCTTGGATTTCATAAAAACCGAATACGCCACGTTCTTATTTATTCAAGTTGTAAACTGCAAGCAGCATTGGCCATTGGCACAATTGCCAAGTCAAGTATCTGTTAAAATAGTCCCTTTGTCTGTTTATTGGTTTCCCTTCGTGGCAATAGAATTTTACTAAGAAGTTTATTCCTTTGCAATTTATTATAGAGAGCTTCGTTCTTAGGAACAGAATAACGCTAGTTGGAACATTTTTATCGTGCCGTAAATGCGACTTAGATGGCGTAGGCAGAAATTTTGAAGGATGTAGAAAAATGTAGGAACTTCTGCCAGATAATTCTTGTATCTAAGAGAATAGATTTATTATACTGTTGATCAAATGCAACGGCTAGATTACTTCGTTCGTTATGCAAGCACGGCAACATGAAATTGGAAGCATACAGAAGCTATTTTTTCCAAAGTAAGGTTCTGATTGTGGGTATATAAAGATGTTGTTTAAAAAGAGCCTCTCCAAGAAACTTACTTCCCTCGTATTTGGAAGATTGTGTACGCAATCGTGTTACAATTATAACCATACCTTATATTTTTGTCTATTCTAATGATATATATGCTAGTGTTTATCGTTACCATGACAACAGTTCGGAGGGTTCGGAAATGCCGAAGAAAACGTTGGTTGATTTTATTTATTGTTCGAACTGATGCAAAAAAAATGACTGTGGAGTTGTAAGTAGTGACAAATAAGTATGGAAACCCGACCAGAGAAATCAAGAAAAACGCAATAAAAGAAGATAAATTGATAAATGAATTTACAAGAAATTTATTCACAATTAACACAAAAGGTACAAGTAAGTAATAAATTCAAAATCAGATTTATTCCTTCTCCACACTGACAGAAAATTCGCAGCTAGGAATGTGCAAAACTGCTATTTTCCTTAGCACTGACAGCAATAGCTGCTATCTCTAAATATTTGTTAACAATAGCAGTTTAGAATAGAACGTATCTAAATGCGAGTTATTTATTACCAACTGTGCAGAAACAGTGAAAAGCACTATTTTAGACTGATGTATTTCCTTTTAACCTTTTATGTGTGCAATACAGTGATGGACTAAGGCTAGGACTTGGTACATTGGTTCATATTACAACTGTCGTAAAACAATCGGAGCTTGAACTAACTGATGGTGGTGGAGAGGGAACAGAACAACATTAAAATACAATTAAATCAAGGACGAGTACGGTGAGGAGAGGACGTAATGCAGCTTTATCCTGAATCAGTGCAATATTTTGGACGTGATTATATACAGGTTCTTCATGAACTACACGGAGAAACTTCTGAAGGTGATTCCTCACTTCAAAACAAGAAGAAAATTCCTCTGAAAAAAATCGAAATGTGCACAATTTCAGACCTACAGGCTGCTGAAGGCGTGGGGAAATGGGCTTTAGAAATGGGCTTAAGCTGTAAAATTCATTTTCCCACTGTTTCGGCAGTCTGTAAATCCAAAACTAAGCAGAATTTGAAAATTTGGCACAGGCACTTTCGTCTTGTTTTAATGTGAGGGATCACCTCCAGAAGTTTGTCGGTGTAGTTCATAAACACTTAGCTGTATATATGATATATACAAGGGAAAGTGTAGGCCAGGCCAGTGTATCGAAGCTACCATCCTGATATTTGACTGTTGTGACTTGAGGAAAAACCTCAGTCAGGTTGTTCGGTCACTGAGAATCTCCAGAAATATATATCCACTTCTGGATGAGGCCTCTCCCCGGAGGGAGGAGATAGCTCTACTGCTCCCATTCTCATCAGACAGGTTGGGAGAGGAGAGCCCAAGTTCTAACTGTGATCGCCACTATCTTTTATCCATTACAGCTCCCCAATTGCATCACGATGCTGAGTGGGCACCGTTCCAGACCCACACGCCTTGGAAAAAATCCTTGGAAGGGCCGGGAATCGGCCAACGGATGCGGTCATATATATATATATACCGGGTGAGTCATTGACGAGTGACAGCCCAAAATAACTTGAAAAAGGAGCGGAAAATAAAAAATGTGAGCAGGTAGCATAATACCTACGGGAGGGGGACACTTGACAAAGTACACGACAATAGTGTCACATAAGCAGTGTTGCCACCCCAGCACAAACTTATATTTTTTCAAATGGCACTACGAAAACTTTTAAGGTAAAATAAAGCTGTGAAGCAAAATACGACCAATGATACAAAAATCAATGCTCAGTGTTGCCAACTTTGAGAGATACAAAGTGTCAAATTTGGAAAAAGGAGGAATGAATTGTAGCTGAACGGATCACATTAGATCAAAAATATTTACACGAAAAGAAAATAGTATAGGGTCTTAACAAAATGCCAAAAGTAAATTTCACTACGATTAACAGTGTTACCACACGAGACGCCGAAAGAATTTGGAAATTTACAATCGCTATTCACACAAGAAATGTCCTCTTGAAAAAAGTCACGAAAATAACTAGGTAGGTTCTTTGAGGGTCTAAAAATGCAATGGAATTTATTTGGAAGTGATATCACAAAGCGTTCACAAGTTACAACAAAAGAGGGAAAAGCTGGCAACACTGGAGGGACATTTTTATCCCTCATGCAACACTGTAACCACACAAGATTGCCAGGGGTATGGCGAATCTATCTTTCCTGCCTAATTGCCAGGATGTTCGCTCGCGAGCTTCAACGATTAGGATGTAATAACTCCTTCTCCTATTCGATATTTAGATTATAAAACGTACACAAAGAAGATATAGTACATTAACATGGCATGAGCGAGATACTTTGTACGTTTGTATAATAAAGTACAATTGGTATAATCAAACACAAAGCTTTTTAGCAAGTAAAGAGTTTAAGTACAATTTCAAATTAATTATTTAATATGTATCAAGTGTGGAGTAATCGGTAGTGCGTCAGATTTCAGAATTTTTGTTACTTTGGGCAGCACTTCGAGTCCCCGTGGTTCCATTGGACTTTTTTTTATTGTTTTCTCCGTAAACAAAATATATTTTATTATAAATGCTGCTTATGATATACGATATGTACTTGTATTCCGATTTAGTATTTTGAAAAAAATACACAGTATATTGGAGTAACAGATGCGCTTTTTTTATTGTAGTGAGGAAATATGATCACTGTTGCAAGAGATATTTGTTGAATGACGATAATAATGTTATGCACATTGATCGAAAGGTATAGTAGAAGTGGTACATAGCGTTTATCTATGCCTTAACACATCAATAAGCTCTTCTAACCAAATATCTTTTACTGTGCCGAAAAAAGAAGCGAAGAACGGCAACAAGTGCTTGCACTTTATATGAATTCTGAAAGCAGGTAGTGCCATCTGTGAGCCATATATTGAACTACGTATTGTACGAGGAGAGAGAGAGAGAGAGAGAGAGAGAGAGAGAGAGAGAGAGACGGTTCGAAAACCGTTGTGTTAAAGGTAATGTTTGTTGTTTGCGTCACCTGTAATAATAAAAAAGAATATAACCTGACTTTGGGAAACCAATTTATGTGCAATGTGTAAATTTTTTAAAATACGTATAATGCTTGTAGTTCAGGAAATAGGCAGCAGATAACACTACCGACTTGCAGGTTCTAAGAGATGTAAACGGCTTCAGCAAAACATGCGTCATTCCTATTCACCATCTACTAAATTTGGATATAAATTTGAAACCATTGTAACGCATTCACCACCGCAATAAACCTGACTTCATATCTCATTGTTAGATTTGAACCCAATTTAAACTACCATAGGTTGGATTTCGATTCACCTAACTGAAATTAATTTGATTATATCAGTGTTCTTAAACTTTAGTACAGTACAAGGGGCACCAGACCCCTCTTCGCCCTTTGCCAGTCACTTCTGTGTTTCCTATATGTGACTAAAACGAAAACGATACTAATTTTTTCTTATGAATTGGTTTTTGAAGTTAAAAATATATTTTCTTCAAGCGGTTTTGAATCAGCGGTTGATATTATAGCATGAAAGGTGAGAAATTGTATCTAGTCCTTATAGTTTGGACAAGGACAAAGGATTTGTTTTTTACTTTTTTTTATTATCATTACGTTTCTTTTAAGCTAACCGTTGGACGTGCTGAGTGAATTGGTGACCTAATCTGGAGTGCATGTTAATTAATGTATGGGGTTTTATTACCTAAATTAACTTAATCTAACCATATGTAATCAGTTTAGATGATGTTTGCATCCTCGAAATTCATGTGTCAAATTAGACGGCTTCTCATTTGGAAAGAGGTAGGCCAATTTAGTATGTTGAAAATTTGGATGTTTCTTCAAGGAAATTCTTGCTCGGCACTGAAGTTTTCTCTTACTGTTTTGGATTCTCTGCAACTAGAAATCTGCCGTTCTGTCGGCTATATATTTGCTTCTGCATTTTTTTTTATTGATGTTCGAACGAAGGAGTGAAAGAATACGGTTGTCGTATAATAAAGTTTCGGTATTGCGGATATGTAGCATACACCATTACCATCTCTGTTTTACCTACTTCACCCTGCATGAAGAAAATGTGTTCTGACTAACTGTGTTATTCTTTCAACTAATAAAACTGACTTTTGAAAATGCAATGAATGTTATGATAGTGATTCATCCTGATAGTTGCTTCATCTGGTAGATTAATTAAGTATAACAAGTTTATTGAGATTAATTAATTCATTTGTAATCGGATATAAAATTAGACTAGCTTTACTGAATTTTACCCATGCTCTAATGATAGTTTAAGTAACAATTTCTTTCACTTTTAAAGCGTTCTCTTTCTACGAGCTTTCTTTTTCAGCGTAGTTGAGAGTTACAGGAGAAGGAAAAAATAATGTTTTCTTCCGCAATGGGATAACATTAATTATATGAGTGATAACACCAATAAGGCTTACGTTCGTCCCGTTCCGTTGTTCATAAATTGAAAGCTAAAGTGACATTCTGATGCTCTGGATAACCACCAGAAAAAATGTTTTTGCATAATACATCAATTCCTAATGTTTTCTCTTATTTATATCCTACCACATACTATCAAAGTCGTACATAGTTCTAAAAAGACCTAAAGATTGTAATTTTCTTACCCTCGTAAATGAGTCCCATTTGGAACTTTGAATTTAATTTATGGCCTTTAGGCATCTAAGACTCAGGTCGGGATAACTGAGAGGAAAGGGTTCGGGAAGGTGTCGGCCAGGGCCTACGTTGAAGGTGTCAACCCGGGATTTGCCTGGTGTGACTAGGAAAAAAACTGGAAAAGCCTGTCAGGACGATCAGCCGCTGGTATCAAACAAAGGATCTCCTGAATGCTACGCCAACGTTCTACCACTGAGCTACGGTGGTTCGGTAGTCAAATTTCGAAGTAGCTTGTGTTTAAAATGGCAAATGGCTAAGGAATATTATTAATTCGGAGCTGCTGAATTATAATAACCTCATTGCCCCTATCTTCTTAGTTTTTCCATACTTCTAATCTAACCCAACCAAGCCTAACCTTATTTTACCTCAGCTAACGTAGCGTATAGAGTCCAAAGTTTAAAAAAAAGGTAAATGGCACTGTGGCAGCCCATTAATTCCCAGAATTTCAAAATCACTACACAGTATCAATTCATCTCTCGCTGTTTATGAACAAAAATGTTGGTCATAGGTAAGAATAACCCTTTAGTTCTGCTTTCCGAAATATCCCAATAGGCTGAAATATGAAGGGACATAAAAGTTTGCCTTTTATGTTAGTATAAGATTTTTACGCGATCTCGGAAATTATAAAAATCGAATACTGGCTACGCAGGCGCGTATAAATTCATTCTGTTGCAATTTTATGTAAAGAATATTGCAAAAGAAATAAACTCCTAAAATATTAAACCCTTAAGGATAGAGTTGCACAATGCTTTCATAGTAAAAATATTGTATGGAGTGTGCCTCCCCTCCTTAACTATTTTCAAAATTTTATATTAATGGAATCTAGACTAAAACTGGAAAGGCGAAGTACGTATGTAGAAAAAAAGAACAGTGTTTATGTCTGCGTCTTTCAATACACAAAAATAATTTTCCTTAACTATTATGTATAGGGGGTATACATAGCCTGGATCAATTATGTATAGTCATAATGAAGTGTTTTATTGTGCCTATTGGTTGATGGAAAAGGAAATATTACTTGATGTTTGATAGTAACTTTTAAACTTTAATAAAGCAGTTGGCGTTTCTTTAGTATGAATCGACAAGATAAAAATATATAGTTTTATAATTATTTCAAGTTAATGCAATTTATTAATATCTGTCCTGATTGCTCTGTATACATACTTAAGGTTGAATCCAAGTGGGTTTTCTCGCCTTTTTCGTTTTACGTCAATTATTCAAATTTCAGTAGAGTAAAACAGAAATTAACTTTCACGGACCAAAGTTCGTTTCGTCCTTCAATAATAAGTACGATTAGTTTTAATTAAATGCTAGTAGTAAATGCAGGAATGTGTGCAGACATGTCTGGGACATTATTCTGCCTCAAAAGTTTCTGCACACAATCCTGAGGTTACTATTAATATTTTATTAAAACTAATTGTACTCATTATTGAAGGACGAAACGAACTTTGGTCCGTGAAAGCTAATTTCTGTTTTACTCCACTGAAATTTGAATAACTGACGTAAAACGAAAAAGGCGGGAAAATCCACTTGGATTCAGCCTTAAATTCGAAATAAAAATAACTGCACCATCATGTAGTTCACTCAGTTACTAGCAGAGGGCAGTGATGGCCAATAGTAAATTAGATACTTTCTAACTGCTTGAAAAAGTGCATAATTTAACATTCATTTATAACAGTTTGAGTTTACAGAACCAAGTTAAGTCAAATCATTTAAAGAAACAATGTGACAATACATTTTAAATAGAATTGATCCTCGTCTACATCTTTAATAATTCATCTTTCATTAAATTCTTCAACTATTTATTACCAAAATCTAGAATTAAAAACTCCCCTTGGGTTACAAAAAATCCCTTTGCTGGGTAAAACGAGGTAACTTTACAACTTGGTGCAATTTTTGTACATAATTTTTTCTACCCAAAATTTTATTTTATTTTATATCACCTTTGTTTGGCTGGATATCAGGACAATATTTTTCACACAAATACGTTTCGCAATTCTGCGTATCATTGCAAGTCAGCGAATTTCAATATACCTATTTCTGAAAAAAGAAATGTCAGCTATAGACATGCGACAATACTTTTGTTTATAGCTGAAACGTATTTCAATTTGAATTTATTTAAGCTTTTAGGCAACTTTGGTTCATTGCAAGTATTTCCACTTGCGGACACAAGTGGTTCGAGCTCATGTAAGCTATAGGCCCCATTAGCCATATTTTCCCCTTTAGTAGTTACATTTCGCATAGTACGTAAATTCCCGTAGTACTCGAATTCAATTTTAAAGCATCATGGTAAAAAACCATGTAAGATGCAACATTTTTATTTATAGCTATTACATTAAAGTTACAACTGCATTTAGTGAAAGTAAAAAATATCTAATTTCTTTGACGGGGCTCGAACCACTGCCGTTAAAGATAAAAATAACTTTATTGATCGCGCCTTAAACCAAATACGCCACGAAATCAATACAACGATTCGTTTACTTCAACACTTATTAGTATCATTAAAGAATGAGAATGCGTTCTACCTATTTGAGTCATTCTTGTCGTTAAAACATGGTTTCAGTTTTTAAATTTAATCAAGTTTGTGCTGCAAATTAATATATTCACTTTTCGTCAAGTAAGTATGAATATTTGTCTTCCTTTCCTTGTTTTCTGTCGTCAGAAGTTCGGAGTTAGCCACTAGTACAACGCTAAACTAGAGATGCACTTTGATTAAGCACGCGACTAGTACGTTCTAACTTTAGGCGCCACTATCGCACAAAATTCGTTTCTGAATACTACTTCACCTAGTCAGCTGTTACCCTCTCGTTAGTACAGAGTAAGAGTCGCCATACCCCTGGCAACCTTGTGTGGGTTACAGTGTTGCATGAGGGATAAAAAATGTCCTTCCAGTGTTGCCAACTTTTCCCTCTTTTGTTGTAACTTGTGAACTCTTTGTGATATCACTTCCAAATAAATTCCATTGCATTTTTAGACCCTCAAAGAGCCTACCTAGTTATTTTCGTGACTTTTTTCAAGGGTACATTTCTTGTGTAAATAGCGATTGTAAATTTCCCATTCTTTCGGCGTCTCGTGTGGTAACACTGCTAATCGTAGTGAAATTTACTTTTGGCATTTTGTTAAGACCCTATCCTATTTTCTTTTCGTATAAATATTTTTGAACTAATGTGATCCGTTCAGCTACAATTCATTCCTCCTTTTTCCAACTTTGACTCTTTCTATCTCACAAAGTTGGCAACACTGAGCATTGATTTTTGTATCATTGGTCGTATTTTGCTTCACAGCTTTATTTTACCTTAAAAGTTTTCGTAGTGCCATTTGAAAAAATATAATTTTGAGCTGGGGTGGCAACACTGCTTATGTGACACTATTGTCGTGTACTTTGTCAAGTGTCCCCCTCCCGTAGGTATTATGCTACCTGCTCACATTTTTTATTTTTCGCTCCTTTTTCAAGTTATTTTGGGCTGTCACTCGTCAGTGACTCACCCGGTATATACATATATATATATATAT
>JAGDQP010033958.1:6518-20389 GCA_022664845.1 Lepisma saccharinum | reverse complement strand
AATGGAGGGTGTATATATATATATATATATATATATATATATATATATATATATATATATCCAATATACCGTTTCTTGTGAACGAGATAAGTGCTGTAATTTTCTACTGATTGAAACCAAATTTAGAACAAAAATTGGCTCTATAAATATCTTGGATGAGTTCGTTAGCCAGAATAATCGGATAAACAAATTCAAAATGGCGGCCGCTCGAGCTTTTAAAAAATTCATAATTTCTACAATTATTTCTACATGATTTCTAGATGCCGAACGGAACCAAATTTGGCCTAAAAATGAGCATTTAGTTTATGTTAGTCAACTGTGAAAATCACAAGCATCCATCACACAATAACAAAATGGCGGCCGTTCGAACTTCTAAAACAATTCGTACCTTTGCTCATTATAAACCGATCGCAATGAAACTTCATACATAAATGGGTATTTTCAATATGTCAGTTAATTGTGAACATCAGCGTGATCCAACAATAAACTTTCAAAATGACGGCCGTAAATAATTTTCAACCAAAGGTAATAGACCCCTATTTTTATTAGTGTTGGTTTTGGTGACCATTAAGCGTTTTCGTTTATATTAGTATCGCCAGAAACATAGAAAATTCCGAAATTACAAAATTCCTCGTTAGGTGAAACGGAATTGGCCAAACAGGAAAACAGGAGATGGCCAAATCTGGATAGAAGATTATCCGGATATAGGATGGATAACTACTCATCGGATGACGGAGACATAAAAAAAGGTGTTTTGGTGCAAAAGGTTGAGGAGTTTTGAAATTTGGCATAAGTGTATATGGGGGCCCTAACTATAAGGCTAAATTCGTGGCCTTGAGGGACCGCCGCTCGCGCCGCCATCTTGAAAATGCCGTTTTTAGCATAAATCTCTATTGCTGTAGGTTTTAGAGCATTTTTTTAAAATTGAAAATTGGAGTGGATTTGCAATGTAAATTTTCTACAAAGTAACTTACTTTAAAATTTTCAAAATGTCGCCATTTTGATTCAAAAATTGCGGAAAAGTATCTACATATATGTAAAGTATACCCAGTCCAAACCACTGAAGCTAGACAAACGAAATTTCATATGTTGATGTATCATCAAGAGTAGATTACGGGAAAATTACAAAATTTGGAGAAAATCGTCATCTTCAATCCAATATGGTGAACAAATTATATATATAAAAAAGAACACCCAGGCCGAACCGCTGGAGCTAGAGAAACGAAATTTGGCATAAATGTGTACCATCAAGAGAGGTTACGAGAAAATTACGAAATTTGAAAAAAGTCGACATCTTGAATCCAATAGAGCCGATAAAATATATGTGTATATCTTAGATATGTATGTTTCTCGGCGATACTGGATCCAATATGGCGAGTCTTTTCAAATTTCAAAATTTTATGGTAAACAACACTTGATGACAAACTTTCATGTCAAGTTTCGTTTCTCGGGCTCCAGCGGTTCGACCTGGGCATATTTCGACATATATACGTTTGTTGGCCATATTGGATTCAAGGTGGTGATTTTTTTTTTAAATCGTAATTTTCTCGCAATCTACTCTTGATGGTACACATTTATGCCAAATTTTGTTTATCTAGCTCCAGCGGTTCGTCTGGGTGTTCTACTGTTCTTTTTTCATATACCGGTATGTGATTTGTCTTCCATATTGGATTGAAGATGATTATTTACTCCAAATTTTGCAATTTTCCGGTAATCTACTCTTGATGATATATCAGCACATCAAATTTCGTTTGTCTAGCTTCAGTGGTTTGGATTCAGCATACTTTACATATATAGATGTTTTTCCGCAATTTTTGATTCAAAATGGCCACATTTTCAAAAAAGTAACTTTGTAGGAAATTTACATTGCTAATCCTCTCAAATTTTCAATTAAAAAAATGTTCTCTAAACCCTACAGGAATGAAGTTATATGCTAAAATCTGCCTTTCAGCCACCATTTTTCAAGATGGCGGCGCGAGCAGCTGTTTCCAAACCCAAGATTTCAAATTTAGCATTATAGTTAGGGCTCTTAAGTGTACAAACATGCCAAATTTCAAAACTCCTCAACCTTTTGCACCCAAAAAGTACCTAATGACTGAACTATATGGGGATGTAATGTAATATCCGGACGGATAGCGGATAATTTTCGGATGTCGGCTAATATCCGGATAATGGTTAATATTCGGATGACGGATAAAATCCGCATGGTTAAATGGATACCGGATAATTTGTAATCTAGTTGTCCGGAAATTTAAGCCATCCCAAGAAGACAGCATAGAGAGTAGGATTTGGCTCGTTTTAGCTCGGCTCGACTCGAAACTCGAGTGAATTTCGAGTCGAGTTGGACAATATTTGCCGAGTCGAGTTGAAAGATTTCTCTTACGAGTCGAGTTTTCGTTAGCTCGACTCGACTCGAACTCGCTCGTGTCCATCCCGAGTTGGAAGAGATAGAAAGGTCCTGGGTTTAATCCCAGCAACCGGCCATCCTGACTGAGGTTTTTCCAATGATTTTTTCAGTCGCACCAAGCCAATGCCTGTATGAAACCTCCGAAACCCGCCCTCATGCCTCGTCGACACCTTTTCACATCCTTTTCCCACCCTATCCAGGCCTGAGCCATAGTTGCCTAAAGGCCATAATCCAAATTGAAATTGAAAATGTAAAATCTGCGGGCTATAACACGTAATAAATTATACTGAAATCTCTTAGCCTTCTGAAGCTTGTTTTGAGCTGTTAGTGTTTATTAGTATGTCGCCTAAGGAAGATGTTAGAACATTGACACTGTAATGCTTGCTGTGTCTTTTTACAATAAAGTTAAGTGTGATAGCCTTGTCAGCCTGTTTTAATTAAGAGAAAAATTATCTATTCAAGTAATGTTTATATGGCAATATTACGAGAGCCGCATATAGTAATTCGTAGAAAATATTTCGCGGGCCAAATTTAAACCTTTCACGACTCCTAGTTTAGACTATAGTATGCCGCAATCCACCTGTCTGTCTGTACCTAAAACAATATGGGAATTATAACGAATCCGGGAAAGATTTTATGAACACTTTATATTACACAGTAATAAGTTAATTGCAGTTTGTCTATACTTCTACTTTTCTAAAACCCCGTTGGTTCTAATTTAGATTTTTTCTCTGAAGGTTGCAGGAAATGAGATGGAAAGTGATTTTGGCCTTAGTTCACTGGACTTTTCCATTATTCTCAGTGTTGGCGTAGCATTCGGGAGGTCCTGGATTCCACCCCAGCGGCCGACCATCCTGACTGAGATTTTTCCAGGGTTTTCCTCAGTCACACCAGGCAAATGCCGGGATGGTACTTTCAACATAGACCTGGCCGACAACTTCCCGAATCCTTTCCCCTCCCCTATTCCGGCCTGAGCCTCAGATGCGTAAAGGCCATAAATAAAAAATCAATTCAATTCAAATTCATTATTCTCAGTGTGTAACGGGCTTAAAACCATTTTATAAATCCTTTTCTTTTCTTTGTTTGTGTAGCTTTAACTATTTTATGAGTTGATATCCCCATTCTCTCTCCATTTTATATGCATTAATTAATCAGTTTTCATATTGATGTGAAATTTAAAAAAAAAAAAAAGTATAGTGTGTCACTATAATGTGGTGTTCTATTTAACTTGTGACTGTGGGCCTAAGTAAAACCGTTATATTTTTTTCTCTTTCCGCTTGAGTTGATATTAACCTTTGTTTATATAAATGTATATGGATGTAGAAAAATTGTTTTTATTGTGTGCCCACATTTAATTAGAATGCAGCGAGCATGTCCATTCGTCGAAGGGGAACTTCGATTTGCTTTGCTTTATAAGCTCTGTTTCAAGTTACTATAAAAAAAATGTTGCCTTGTACCATATTAATTCACAAACAAAATAAAGCTATGTACAACAGCCATGACTTGTCTGTAATGACGCTGAAAAGTAAAAATATTTTCATTTAAAACAGAAGTTTTAATTCGAATACTTTCGTTTGAAATGTAGAAATCATGTCTACAAAGCTGCACACCAATATTAATTTTTGTTTTTACTTCCAACAGAGCTGATGAAAAGAGTTTATACAATTTTATTATTATCAGGAATGGAATATAATTTAGTTGGACAATTATATTTTATAGAAAGTTACAGCTTATTGCTGTCGAATGGTAGATTTCCTATTTTATATACTTGTTCTAAATCATATCACTTAGGACCCAGAACTTCATGAAATGCCATTTTGTTTCTGAGAGCTTGAGAATGATGTCGACTGTGATATAAATCAACTCAAACTCGAGCAAGAAACTTTTTTTTTTTTTTTGCCATGTTACATTTATAGGCCATTTTCGTGGATCACTTTAAAAGTTTATCTCGTGCTATTTTTGAAACTTCTTTTTTTGGGCTGAACCGGGAACTTTGGCCTAAGCCCGTCACACCTTACACTCAAAAAATAATATGGTTAGAGTAACCATGAAATCCTATTTGTCATAGTTGAAATTACGACAGCAATACTGTGGGTTGCAAATAGAAAAACCCTGGTAAACTTTATTTTTATTTGGTCCATTCTAGTAACTTTTGACTTCGGCCCGTTACGACTATCCGTCACGTTCTAGTTAAAGTCCACAATCACAAACATCCATGCCACAGGCGGGATTCGAAGCCGGAACCTTCGAGTCGCTGGCTTAGCGCCCTGACCCATATGGTTGATTGCAAATACAATACATGTCTCGCTAATCGTATATTGTCATTATGACAATACACGTGGTTAGGTGTATTGACATAATTACGATACCGTGAACAATATTTTATGCTAAAATTCCTGCCAGTTAAATTAGCAAGATGATTTGTAAGCATTATAGCTAATTATACAACAATGCATAGCTGAATTACCAATGCGGAATTATGTCTGACCATACTATATAGTTACAACAACTGTATATATTGTTAGAAATTGACATAGGGCACTAGAGTATTGTTGTGATAACTATACAAGTATACATATAGTTATAACGGCAATGTCGTATTGCTGAAGATACGATATTTTATTGCTGTTGTGACCATATGTATTGCTAAATGGCCTCCGTGCATGGTGGAATCTATTTCAATATAGGCCCTAACATCTCAAGAAAATTAAAGTTTCTTCTCTGGTGAAATCTGGTTTCACTATTAGTATACAACTGCAGTATTACATTATACATCTTTGTAGTGTAAACTTTAACAAGTACATTATGTCTGAAACATCTTCCTTTACATTCGAGGAGAATACAGTACGAATAAATCATTAGCAGTAATCGTTGATTATTATAAATACAGGTTCCAGAATTATCATTATTCTTGCAGTCTTGAGTTTAGAAATAGTAGCTACAATAACACCATCTATTGTGCAACGCTTAAACACATTAGCAAACATTACTAAACATTGCGAAACTACATAAAAGTACTTAAAATTGTACAATAGATTTAATCTTCGTATTCATAACAATAATACCATAGGCTAAATAATAAGATAGAATTATACAATCTACCTATTTTCGTCTGTGCTAAGGAGCACGTAATTTTGAACCCTACCGCTAGGTGGCTGGGGTGACTACTTTCAGTCGCTGGTTCTTTCCAGTAGTAGCCACCAGAGCCACCTGATGGCAGGGTTCAAAATCACGTGCTCTTAAGCAAAAACCCACTAATTTTAGCGCAGACGAAAATAGGTGGCCGAAATAAAGAAAAGAAAAAGAAATAAGTCTATATTATTATTTAGTCTATAATAATTATCATAATATAACATGAGGCCATAACAAATTCGTCATTCTTAGCTACATTCTTCTAATTTCTCTAGATTCGAACAAAGAAACATGGCTTCCAAACACATCGTCCCAGGTAACTGTATTGTTCTATTGACTATACTTCTTTCATTTTCTGTGCATGCGCATCCAACAATCACACATTATTATTGGAAGAGGAATAAATACATTGTAAAGTTTGGAGGTCATGACGGAATATTTATTGTCCTATCAGCCATACATATGATTTTCACAGCAATGTAAAATTTATCTATAATTGTTTAGAAATCACAACTATACAACAGTACCAGATATAGGCAACTTAGCACAAGGGTGTCGTTACCGTAGCACAATCATGGTTACGATTACTATAAATTTTAGCAATGCAGCTATAGCTGGATTTCTGTGTAGATGTGACACATCTCGGCGATCTCTCCTTTGGAACTGGGGAGGGGTACAATCTTGGTTATCACATAGTGAAACTCAGGGAAACTGGAAATCCTCAGTCATAAAGGTTGACAGTAGGGTTTGAACTCACCTGTCAGCTGTCACCCACTTCCATTCAGAAACCCGCGAGGTTACCGACTGGACCACGGAGGTTAGATTTAAAGTTTAACTTCCTTTTGGATAATTGCGTACATGTTTCACATGCATATCAATGGTTTAAAACGCCATAGTCCAACATATGTTGTTTTGCGTTTACGCAATGCAGTAAAACATTGCAACTTATTTTTTTTACAAAACTCGGTAACATGCATTAGCTACTAAAACCTATTATAACATCGTTCTGTAGTAATTTTCATTACATAAACATCCTCTGTGGGATAATTTGCTGAGAAAATGGACACTCTAGCGACCGGAAATCAAACCCCGGCCTCGTCACGTGTTTCAAAACTTTGATAAACTATTTTGTATGGGCCATTTTTGTAATTGCAGCCCGTCTCGAAATCAAATATTTTATTTGTGTATTTTACGATTTACAAATGTATTTTTGTGCATATTTAACTTTGTGTCAGTTATATTTTAATTATATATTGACTCCTATGAAAGACGTAACATTAGGTAAACTAGTTAATGTTCATAATCCGAAATATCAGCTTGTATTAATTTCTTTAAGAAAAGTTCATGAGAATGAGAAGGAAGTAACTATGTTGTTGGTTTTTTTTTTTTTTTCGATTTTGTCATAATTTTGTTTATGTTGACACTTTGTAGTCACTGCGTTTTTATACAAGTACCAATTTCCTTCTGATTGTGGAATGATCACACTGATATAACTATTATTTTATCACGAGTTGGAAAACATTTTATACGTGACCTCATACTACACTACACTACACTAAACTCATACCGAAAGACTAGTAATTATTATTATTATTATTATTTATAATTTGACTAACAATAAGAGGCGTAAAGAGTTAAAGATTTATTTTGAACTTTCTCTAAAGGTAGCGTGTTATACCACCAAGCATACTTCAGCCTAAAGTAGGCTGTATATATCGTACAAATTTCTGGGGGATGGTAGCCATGCTTAAAAAAATATGAGTATGTGATCAGGCTGGTTACGTTTACAACAGTCTTTCTGTGCCACCTATTATGTTTTGGAAAACAAATCTAATAATTATATAAAGAACAATAGTTAATTAGATCCCTTATTACTCCTATTAGACGTAAGATAATAATAAAAATATCTACCAAATCTCTTATTATTAAGGCTCGGACAATAACAATTGCAGCCCATATCAATGAACTGGTGTTTCGTACCGAATAGTACCTATACTCCTGCATTTACATATTTTGCCCATGAGTATCCATCTACATAAGTGTTCCAAGTTGTTCATGTTTCTGTATTTTTGGCCAGAGCCATAGATACCTGAAGGCTATAAATAATTTCATTTTTTGCATCTGCATTTTATGTATTTATTTTGTATATATTTCAACTTCCACCCTATCTATTGACGAATTTCTAGTGCCATCTCTTCTCCATTGGTCTTTCGTTGTGTATTTTCATAGTTTCCTGTCACAATTTCTCTCGCGCTAGTTTGGAGTGAAGAAAATTAGTAGTTTACATATAGGCCTAATATGTGAATGCATAAAAACCTTGTAGCTTTCATTTCATAAAAATGAATGTTATTAATCTCCAACTTCTATTGCTATTAAGAATGTACAGTGTGCGTACATATCTAATAGAACAGATTACATTTCATCTGTCTCTATAGATCTCTCTCACATATCATAGCTTAAATGTTTTTACGAGTACCACATATAAAATATCAGAAAAACAGAACGTACATAAAATATTATACACAAGACAAGAATAATAGTATCGGAGCAAAACATTATTTCTGATAATCGCTAATACGATAAAAACACGGTAATAATGATCAAGATAAAAAAGGTTAATCGTGCATGAACTCATTTCAATCAAAAACGAATATATTTGCAAACATTTTGTACTCTTAACTGTTGCGGGCGAGATCAGGCGTGGTTACTCCTCATGTAGAATTTTCAACAGAAGTAGGGAAGTTGCAGGTTATTTTAATTTCTGAGGTTCCAATAATACTACAATGTACAGATTGTCAATAGAGGCGTTGCGGACAGCTAGTAAGGGTGACCCTGACATTTAATATCAGCAACGCTTCACATGTTGATACAGTGTTTGCACTAGTTATGAGAAAGTAACATATATACGGAAAGTTCTAGTTAGATATATGTAACATATGAAGGTATTATGGATATGAATATAGTGTAATGTAACAAATTAACAAACCTTTTTCTCTTAGTGAAATTGTAGACTGTATGCTGGCATGGAAGTGATATCACGTATAATATGCTGTATGTCTTTATTCATACTAAATGATACAGGTCTTACGTATATATTGTAAATTTTATATTAACGAATAAAGACTGTCGCACATGGAAGAAGAGTCTAAATGATCATGTTTGGACTTTGGACCCACATATTCCCATATAATTACCGATTATGGATTTGTGCAATTTCCAGAGAGGGTGAAGAATTCTTCAAACAGGCATAATACCTTGTTTTTGTGCCGTATTTCGCAAATAAAGAGCCAGGGAAGATTTTTCGTAAAAGAAGAAATCTTTCACCCCCTCAACAAATCTAACACTGATAGTTATTGACAGATATTCAACACAACTTTCTCTTCTTTAAAAATGCCAATACAATATTTCCAGTGAACACAAGTGAACTCACGTTATTGAATTAATTAAAACTTATTCAAACTATTCTGACAAATTGACGAAACTAAGTAATTTTTATATTAGGACTATTAACATTTTATCAAGTTGTCAACTTATCATCACAAAATTTAATATTGCGTCCGGTTCTGCATTGGAACTAAAAATGATGATTTATTTTCACGGTGGCATTCGTTGTTATTCTTGTAGAAATCGCTATCTTTATATAGGTGCAAGCATGTATGATATGTATGGAACTAACCGTGACAAGTTGTAGTAGCATTAATACAGACGTACGAGTATGTGAGTGGAACTTCAATGTATGAACAAGGTGCTTTTTGTAGCATGAAATGGATCAGTTGGAGAGCAGCCAAATCATGCCCACACTTTGTCCAGGTAGAAACTTTTAACGCCTTCATCTGCTCACAGAATGAATGAAGGAGGTATCATAACAAGTACATTGCACTGGGATGTCTCGTGGTTCCTTTCAAGTCTAAGTTATTACCCAAGGTCATGTTAAATGATTTCTCTTTCTTCGCCTCCAGTCTGAACCCATGGATTAGGTAGACATTGGAGTAAGCGTACTCCGTCGATTTTATCATCTGGTTCAGTTTCTCGTGCTTCTTGTGAATCACAAGACTTACGTGGACTGAAGTCACGAGCATTTCCAGTTAACATGCTATGATACAATCTGTTCAGCTGTAGGATGAAGAGAACTACAAGATCATTCGTGACTTCTTCACCAATAGAAATAATTATTCACGAATTAAATAGTCAATAAAAAGCGCAAATAATCCACAAGTTATAGAGATTTTTAGAATAGTAAATTCATGAGAGTAAATAGGAGAGTTGAATAGTATGTCATAGTGGTCGTGGTGTTTCCCAAACACTGATTCAAGTTAGGATTACGAGACGTCGTTCTTTGGAAGGATATTATTTTTAATCTTATCCTTCTGTCCTTCATTCTTTATGAAAAATCAACAATTACCTTAAAAAAAAACACTAAAAAAATAAAATTAACACATTTCATCTATGACTGTGAGACATGGAAGAAGAAGTTTTGTGGCACAGCATGCACAATGGTTTTTGAAGAGCACACAAATTCCTTTTTCCCGAAAATGATATTTGCCCATTTCGCGAAGTGTCAACTTCAATTTTTTTTTTCTTGTCACTTGAAGTCCTAAAGGAACATTTATCAATATTAAGAGCTGATGATTATTTCTAGACATAGAGGTATTAGAATTTAGAATTTAGAACTCAATAAGTTGTAGACAGATGAACTGTATAGAGCTATTACCGTACTTTTCTAATATTCGACATTCGAAATATCATAAACCAATACTTGTTGTACTATGTTGTCCTTATGCACTTGTCGGAGGACTTACGGCCGTTGGAGACCACACTTCCAAGAAGAATTGTGAAGCGAATGCAGAAGTCAGAGCGGTACTAGCGTGGTATTCGACTCATGAGACAGAGAAACACACTGAAAACCTCAGGTGAGATGGCGGGCATAAGCAGTTGTCATACAATTGGTAGACATTCGTTAGTGTGTGTAGCGTGGCATTCCTCTTAATTTTTGCCCATTTTTCAAACTTTTGAATACTCACTTAACAATATTTTAGTATACTAAATATTCACACTCGAGTAGTCTGTGCGTACGCATCCTCATCACTTACTATAGTAGTGTGAATGTTTAGAATACTAAAATACTGTTAAGTGTGTATTCAAAAGTTCGAAAAATGGGCAAAAATTAAGAGGAATGCCACGCTACACGCACTAACGAATGTCTGCCAAATGTATGACAAATATCTAAGTAGACATGTCTTATACATGTGGTATACGTATATGGGTAAGACATATAAACCTGGAGTATACGTCTAATATATGTATTCTAGCTTAATTTTTCATATATATTTGATGTATACGTCTAAATCAATTAATGAATGTCTACCAAATGTATAACAAATATCCAAGTAGACATGTCTTATACATGTGGCATACGTATAAGGGTAGGACATATAAATCTGGAATATACGTCTAGTATATGTATTCTAGCTTAATTTTTCATATCTATTTGATGTATTGAATGTCTAAATCATATCTCTATTATACGTATATTACACGTGTTTGTGGTATGTGGGAATGCATATTATTCGAATTGCGATGTTCCATATTCCAAATGATCTCTGCCTGAACCATAGTTGACTAACCTAACCCATTTTCCTGAATTATATAAAATGTTGAAAATGAGTACAACGAAAAGCGAAAATTGACCAGAGTGACACTTTCTATGCTAATAATGATTTTCTACATTCAGCTTAAACACGTATAGGAAATAGCTAAATCCTTATAATTAACAATATATATAAATTGTGTAACTAACTGAAGATTTAAAAACTCTAGATTTAACCACGGATTTACTAAATCCACATTGACTCGATATTGTCAAATATCATACGAATATTCTCGTGCAGTACGTTTGTCAGTGTATGAGAAAACTATGTATGAAAAGAGAGCCTCCCCACTTCATGTAGATTTTAGTATAATTGTGAAAGAAAGCAATATCATATCTACAATAATAATGTTATGACTGTCAAAAGTTTCCACCTATATCTAATTGGAAGGTTTATTTTTTGTTTTTTTTTAATGTAGTGTCGACTTTTGGCACTGCTCCAGTTTGTTTCCGGGAGGTCAAGGGCGCCAGAAATAGATTGAAAACGAGAGGAAGAAGCTTTCCAAGGTCGAGGTAGGAAAACTTCCGTCTGAGGTTTTATAAATATGAAAGGATGGAACACAGCCAATATCCTCTTCTTCTCCCACTACTTGCTCTTGTTTGTTAGTCTGAAAAATATAGAAGCAAATGTCAAACGCTGTCTCAAGATAACAAAAATTGAGTTTTTGTGTGAATATAGACGACTTTTGAAAACTCGTATACGGTGTAACAATAGGAGTCAATGCTATCAACATAATATGCAACTCTAATGATTTTTTTTTAATAATGGTTGTATGCAAGGATCTTTTACGTTTGCCTTGATGAAGATATTAATGCTCCTTTACGCTTCCCGGGGCTCGAGGCGTTAGAATGCCCTTCGCCTCTCTTTGAAAAATATTTATTTTAAACAAACTAATGCTAAGGAAAGACGCTACAAATGTTAAACTAGTAAGTAAAACCACTATATTTTCTCCTAAACATGTCTTGTGCAAACGTACCAAATATATAATCATAATTCAGATTAATCATAGCATTATTTTCAATAAATACGATTGGCAAATTGACCATTTGTGGCAATTTTCTCCAAATGACATTAAAAAAAATGAATTCTTGTAGTAAATAATGATGAAATCATTTTGAGTTAAACTGTAAGTGAAGTGTTACCATGTTAAATTTTGAAAATACTAACACTAATGTAGTCATGTAGCTGGTTTGGTCAGAAAAGACACAGAGTAGAGGTTCTTACGCAATGCGGTTGAAAATGAGGAGCAAATGGAGGGAAGATGGAATCTGCAAACTTGCGAATACTGGTATCTGATTAGCTTCTACTGAACATCCTTCCCACCTGAAAATCAATATAATATAATATACTTCCAACAATCTGAATACAGTTTTTTCTTGCAGAAACCAGAGCGACAATTATGAAAATGTTTTTTGTCACTATATTTTCACTCTTTAATCTACATAGTCATAGATTCTTACTATACGGCTGAGAGAGAATATTCGTAAACACTATATTTTCCAATTACATGTATATATGTAACCACAAGAGCTCGTGTCTGTCTTAACATTGTATTTGGAAACAACCTCTACAGTCATACGTATGAAAACATGCAAAACATATTCGTGAAAAATAGATGACACGTTGAAGGCTAGCAGTCTTGAATATCTTTCTGAAAGTTAATGCGAGAAAGAGACTTTCATGTGCTAATATCTGCCAGAAATTTTTATGTGCACAAGAACGTGTGGTAGTCCATGCCTCTGTGTATGTATGTCTGTGTATCTGTGTTTATGAGCCAACTTCTTTTATGTACCAGTTCCCCTGGGTAATAAAATTTTCTCAATCAATGTTTTGTATCACTGGTATGTCTACGCAGCTTAGATTGACATTTGAAACATTTAAATATAGCATTTGAAACCGTTAGTTAACATTATTAATGCGATCTTCCTGTAAGTCTCTGCCTTCTGTTATGTATGTAGAATATGCATAATCATGCATTTAACCTTACTATTAAAGAGAAATGGAACACGTGGTCTAGCGATGAATTCGGATTGACACTGACCAGGCACAGGGGTTCGAACAATTCCCGATTAGTGATTACAGACTTAATTTCGCAGGTTTCTCCTCAGTTTAAACGTTCGAATTTCGCTATGATGCGCAGGCAAGAGACTCTGACCGTTATTTTCCGCTTTCATCAGATGATTGCTCGTCGAGTGACATCATCTTTTAGACATGATATGACGGGCTTAGACCGGATCTCCTTCTCTCACCCATAAATGTAAGTAAGCTTTATAAAAAGTATGAGTAAAAATGGGAATATGAAAGACTTCCTCAATCATTCTGTTTTATAATAATAATAATAATAATAATAAAGATAAAAAAGTAAATGCACATGCGCAGTAGCGCTTCACATATTCTAAAACAAAGGCACGAAATAAGGTGGGGTGGTCAGTCCCATGCTCGATCGTTTTTACCTTCCAAGATGCCCAGAAATACCAAGGACACTATGGTACTTAATTTGATAGTAGGCTGAGTACACCTCAGAACGCTAGGCATGGGAGCGCTGAAGAAAATTCTTCAGTGTCCTGGCCGGGATTTGACCCCGGGTCGCCTGATTCGTAATCCAACAACGAGCTACCGCCTCAGCCACGGCGACTTATAATAATAATAATAATAATAATAATAATAATAATAATAATAATAAT
>JAGDQP010033957.1:2278-20390 GCA_022664845.1 Lepisma saccharinum | reverse complement strand
ATATTGATTTACATGAAATAAACTCGATCTTATGAAATACAGCACCGTATAATTAGGAATCCGAAAATTACCTCTAACTAAATAAAAAAAAGTTACAGCGTTACAATAGTAAGACAAATATTTTATAGTATTGAAAGGCTTATTCTATGACTTCTCTTGACCCTAAAAATTCAGTCAAATCGCTATAATCCAGAGTAGATACAACGTCGTTTTCTATAGAAAAGAAGAGCAAAAGCCTTCGTTAGGAAGCTCCTCTCGGCAAACACAAAAGTAACAGGGATCATGCCTATGTGAGTACAGTATGTTCGGGTAGATTTCGCAGAGCCCATTTTTTACTATGTGTTTTAGAGTTGACACTACGCCGTTGGCCCCCTCATCTTCAAAGACTGACACGATCATTTTTCCAGTGCTTTTATACAGTGCTTGTCTCCTGCACTTAAATCTATTTGTCATTTTCATTATGCCGTCGTCACTCATTGTCAATAAGTCCCTGATTCGGCACATGAAACCAAATTGGATTTCGTGGGATTTCAAAGCTTCGAATCTCGGCTGGCAGCCCATTCACACGGCTAAAACAGTTTAAAGTATGTCAGGTTTGGCATAATTTTGCTAGGAATGGAAAGGCTACTGTGATCAAAAAATTTAACTTTCAAAATATACAAAACGCAGAAAAAAACACTAAGATTGGTCACTTATTTGTACTGTATATGATCATGAACTGCAACTACAGGGTATTTTAATTCACTCCAAACAGGGAAAACTATTAATTAATTGACGGCAGCACGGGGCCCTTCTGGTACACTTCAGGAGCTACACAACAGTTTTTGATTCATATCGCTATCTTTTCTAGTTTTTGGAATATTCAGGTTTCTGTATAGATGGGCGATCAGAAAGCGTCACCACCCATGTTGGAAATAATGCCGCCCCAGGAGAAATAAGTGCAGAACATTTTTTTGAAGTGGTTCTGATATCCTAAGGCATAGGAACCTTAGCAGCACAAGGATATCGGGCGGGAAACTAGCCAATACTGAGCCAATAACACGGATATTGATCATACTTGGCCGTTCTAATAAACATCTATCGACGTTGACGTAATATGATATTTCGACATTGAATGCTATTCCTGAAACTTAAGAAACATATTGTATTCCTACCAGAAAACAAGTGCGGGGCGAGGTTGGCAGTTTAAAATACGAAGTTTAGAGAAATATCATTGTCTGAAAATCACACAGCGCGATACCAATTGGCATCGCCCGAAATTGTTCCGAAGAGCGTGGTGTGAACGTAAGCGTAACGTTTCTAATTTGTTTATCAAGTGTTGTACTTCTGCATCTCAACTGCAGCGGAAGCCAGCCAGTTTTGAAAGTCCTACGACCTTGGCATATGAAAATCAATTGATAAATAAAGTGGTGAGTATTTATCGATATCGGATAATGACATCGATAATATCATTCTGCTATATACATCAATATTGAGAGAACTGGTAAAATCCGTTATCTATCGATAACGTTCTTCAACATCAATCGATATTCTAGTCCTATAAGGATTAATATCGGAAGAAAATGCTCTCCGATAGCGATCATATCGATTTTCGATACAGATAGATATCGATCTGTGATAATTGGCCAATATTGGCAAAAATGTCTGCCATTCTTTATTGATCGATCCCGGATAACGACCTTGTTCAATATGCAATCGTCTATTATTTATATCGTCTAATTACGTACGGTTGAGGAACCCACGTACGAAATATTTTTTTCTAAAATGGTGATGCAACTTTTTTTTTTCTTCTAAAATTGGACGGTTTGTCATGGAATAACCGTCTAATGTTGGTCAAATGTTTACTGTCGGCACTTTGATCACTTGCTTTCAAAGTAATGAATGGGAATTCTTATCCCTAACTGACAATTGGAAAAGTGATCAAATCATGGAATATATCGTGGAAGAAACTTTGTTTTTTTAATTTCTTCACTGACCTTTCGTCCTCGATCTCGCTAGATTCGAATCTCGCTAGGCTCTGCCATGTAGATTTTAAATTCTTCTGTTTGTTCTCAGTGATGTAGATTAAGAAGTTTGTTGAAAAAAATTTTCCACACATCGATAATAGTAGTTGGATCCGCTTGGATCCGCGTTCATTTCTAATAATCCCTAATCTATGCTGGTAACCTTTTCTTAACCAGTTTACCCCTTTGTACAGATCTCGTATGTTATTTGTCTTCCCGTGTTCTTCTACCTCCAGAATCTTCTGCGTCAGATATTCTCTAGCGTTACTGTGATGGTTGGTATTTGCTTCGCTTTTATTTCTTAGCCATCGTTCTCTTACTATGTAAGTTCCTAATGAAGCTTAAGGCATTCTTCATCAAACTAAGGTTTGTTTTTCTGCTCTTTCTTCCCACCAAAATGTTTCTTCAATGTATCAGGAAGTTACTCTCACATTTTACTTACATCAATTTCATTATTAATGTTATCTTTACTACTACTAGGGTCGGCTAATATTTCGAACCTATTTTAGTTTTGCAGTTGGTAATCTGACCTTACGCTCGGATTATCTAATCGTTTAACTTCGAATTTCAGTTGTTATGATCCCTTACCTTCTCTGTTCGCGATGCATAATTTTCTCTCAATTTTGTGATCACTAACTGATGGTTTATTAGGTAATAGAGAAAGACCTAACGTCCATAATGTCAGTGTCTTCGTCTATCTACTAATACATGATCGATCTGGTTGAGAGTTTTGCTATCCGAAGATATCCATGTGTATTTGTGGATATCTTTGTGTTCAAAGTACGTGCTTTTTACTAGTAGGTTCTTCGCCATAGAGAAAGTTATCAGTCCTTTTGTATTGTTGTTGGTGATTTCGTGAAGGCTGTATTTGCCTATAGTAGGTCTAGAGTTTTCCTCCCTACCTACCTTAGCGTTGAATTCACCGAACACAATTTTCGTATTATACTACGGTAATCGGTCAAATAATCTTTCTAGTTCCTCGTAAAACGTATCTTTGTCGTTACCATGAGCCACCTCGGTCGGAACATAGACATTTATTAAAGCCATGTTGCCCCATGCTGCACCGCCGGAAGGATATTGTTCTTAATTAGGAATCCTGTTCTGAAATCGTGAAACTGTGTTCCCCCCGTAGTAGAAAGTGTGCTTGCCCTGTCGGATGCTATATTTACCCTCCCACCGGACTTCTTGTATCGCTAATATGCCCAGTTCGTACTTCTCGGTTCGTACAGCCACCTGAAGAGTGTCCCTTCTGTAAACGTTTGTACGTTCCTATTCTAAAGTATTTCTTAATCCTTTTCTTGGAGCCCCTGAAGCAGTCCTCGCCCGGAGATGAAAATGAGAAACTAGTTTACCTCCGGAATATTTTACCCCAGGAGAATTTATGAACCATCTGTTACTATTTCTTGACATGCTTTAACGGTGTAGAATTGTCAGCTCTACGACCTCGCAGTAAAGGCAGACATTCAAAATATCGTCCTCTGTCCATCTCTTGAGTTTTGTCGATGTCATTCATCTTCAGCCTCAAGGTGGTAATGGTGAAACTGTTCCCTTCACCCATTATATTTTTGTTCGGGGTTATCTTCCTTTAACATTTGCAGATCCCTCTACTAACTGCAAGGCAGCAGTACTGGTTTTGGTCCGCCCCGGAATTTCCGGTATCCACCATATCGGTCGACATTTTCCTATCCGCCACCTAGGGAGGCGCCTGGTGGGAGACCAGTAACTCCAAGACGGGTTGGAATGCTGAATGGTAAACAGTTAATAAAAGTACTAAAGCTCTTTGCCCGAATTTTTCTTAATATTAACGTACCCGTGAAAAGCAGCACAACATTCCTCTTACGTTTCTGACCAGATGGCACGTATAGTAAACTGTAAACATAGCATCCCATGAATGTAAAGTGTTAATACATAGATTTCATGACAGCTATGAAAAAAAAGGCCATTCGGTGACAGATCTCGCAAGAATTATTACTAAATAAAATATATAATAGAATAATATTTGCTTGCCTAAAATTTAATTAGTTTATTCAAATTCAAGTACTAAGTTTATTTTTATGTATAGTACAAAAAGTAATATGTTTGTGACCAGTTAACACAAATACACAAAGCAAACAGAAATTACATTCTGGCCTTATAATACATTCACCACCTCTACTCTATTCTGTGGCACTAGCTGCAGCACTACCTTCAGGTTGTTCGGTTCTAGGCTCTGAATTGTCAGTGTTCTCTTCTGCGGAAGGTTCTTCATTAGTGGTCACTTCCAATCGAGCCGACTCCAAGAGATTTTCTTTGTATATTTTATACATCATAGAGCCTGTCACCACGGTAACCATGGCCTGGAACGAGAGATGTGAAATCAAGAAGAAAGTATAGTTTATTCAAACATCATAGCACCACACAAGAACTATTAGCAAAAGCTTACTCGCAACTGAAGTTGATATATGGGACAGATTCCCATGAGTCTACTGACACCAAGGTTCTTTTTCTAATTTAAGAGAATGGGCACACTTGCACTATTCATTTACTATATTCGTAGTAAGTATTTTGCTCATTCATGTGAATGAGTTTTCACAGTCATTCTGTTTATTATCTTGATTTTTAAGTAGATATCAGTCTAAACTAGCAATTATGATCAAAACGTTACATAGTAATGCAGTCATCACAAAGTGAAAACAACTACAGATTTCTAAAAATTAACAAAACCCTCAGGAAATTCTTAGCAATTTAATGAACAACCTCGAACGCTCAAGGTTGCATAGCTCATATATAGAAACATTCGGATAATTATGCAAGATTTTTTGTGTTTAACTCATCAGGGCCCGGATGTTGTTCCCTTTCAATTTCAAGTTGTATTACTTTTTCCCCATGTTTGGGACATTGCAGTCGTTCAGAACAAACTTAATACACTTTTCTATTAAGGAATAAGAATTTAGTGCCATAGAAAATTTGTTCCGAAACGCACGTGAGAAATTGCTTCATATTGATAGCAATAACCTCAAATACTATTGATGTCGCAGAAATAAAATTGATAGTGAGATTTTGGATTTTATAAACACCAGCCAGTAAGTAGAAGCGCTAAGATTTATACAGTTTAGCAAAAATCGTTCATTTCACAAACTATTCAGGAATGTTGTTAGATACCTATGTTGGAACGTATAGTTAAAGTATTTTCGGCTTCGTCTAGCAACCGCACAAGAGTTACATCAGAAGTAGATTTAGAGAAAGATGAAACTGCATTACGATCTGCATCGTCAGTTGATACTGAAAATGGTCTGTCAGAAAAAAAAAACACTGGAAAGGGCATCCGTGAAAGTAATCTTACTCTTAGTAAGAGCACGGAGAATTCTCAAGGAAAATGAAAACTGTGCAGTTTGTGAAACATAGGTGCAACTAATTCTTGTCATTTGTTGAGTATCAAATTAGGAAAATGAAGCATATAATACCAAAGTTACTTGTAATCCTTGGAGTAAGAATCTATATATCATGTAAACCAGATCGAGAGATTATTATAGCTTAAACCAGTTCTGGATCTAGAAATTTTCCTATGGGGGGCAAAGTTAAATTTTGCCTCTCTTCACACCACCATTTGCCGCCCTTTTCATAGCTTTTAGCTAAACAACACGACCGACCGACGCGACGGCCACAACATTGTCACGCATCCCGTAGTGTACTTTTGTTACCATCTCTGGAGCCTGTTGTGGTATCGCTGTTACTAACTCCTGCAGTAAAGCAGACCTGCCTGTCTGACTTGAATCGCGGTTTTGAATTTTAAACATCAAGGTAGGTTGTATGGAATAACATAAAAAATGTCTTAGCGCGCCCGTATTGAAATATGAACACATTTAGGTCAATTTCAATTTAATAGACAATTTTACTTCCTTTTTTAAGGAGCTTTATTTTTTATTATTAGCTGTTTGCCGCCCCCTAAACGTGCTACCCGGGGCGCTTGCCCCCTTTTGCTTCCCTAGATCCGACATTCGCGTAAACACGCAAGAACAGAGAATGCTGGAGACTGCTAACAAAACGTTTCCGCCTGTAACAATCGGAGTCAATATTTATTCGGGTAGCGAAAGTACGCAAAGGGCGGATATGTGATCGCTGAGACTTTGTATATGGAGAAAATGACCTCTATGAATTAGGGTCAGAGTTTGGAATTTTAAAACAACTGTACGGCTTCGAAGTGAACTCACAGTTACTAAAGAAATATTCAATACGTTGCAGTTAATTCCAGATAACGAAATATAATTAAGAAAAGCAGCATCGCTTCAATCTTTAACTCGAGGCCAACGAGCTTCTGCATTTAGAAGTATTTAATAAGTGATATAAGTGTAAACGAGCTAATAGGTTCTGTGGCAACTCAGACTGTAGAAATATGTAAAAAGAAAATTATGCTGTTCATGTATTTTAAGCGATTTGTTCAATTATCATAATCGCATGTTAGAGTGCATTTCATTATATCGTCAAAGTAGAATAACGATAATAGTACAGTATGTCGTGCAATTATATCTTTAATAACTCTAAGAGAGTTTTGAGTAGTAGAACTTTATATTTGGTAGAAACATATTTTGACATGTTCCTAATATCTCAATTTTCGAAAATCAGTAGAAACTAACCTACCCCAATACCCTTTACCTTCTAGTTTCGAGAACAGAAAGTTTCTTATACAAAGGAGTACTGCGCATACTGCCCCTCAACCGATTCTTATGAAATATTACATGTAATAACAAGACCATATGAGAGTTGCAATAAACCAAATCCTATGTGCATACCACTTCCGGTTATCATGGAAAGCGCGTCCAAAAATGACCACTTTCGGATTCTAATTTTTATACTGTTGTTGAAAATAAATTGTGATATTTCAAGAATAACGTAAGCTACCAAATTCAAATTTCGTATGGAAAGTACCAAAATAATAAGCATGTTACTCTGCATACCGAAAGACCATATGCTCAGTCGCTTTGGAAACACAAATTAGTTTTCTTATGTAAAAGTCCAATTTCACTTATAAAAAATGCACTTTTCCCGGGAAACTCTGTATTGTTTAACCATCAGCCCCCCACTAGTTTCAAAACGAAACTTCGCTCAAATAATCTCCATGTAATGTAGAAGAACATATTTAAAAATCATTTTGTAACTAGCGGTGGTTGATGATTAAGGGCTAGTTTTTCATTGTCTGGTTAAAGTACAGGTTAGCTTGTAACTAACAGTTAAACTCTAACTGGTGGTTTACCCGTTTTTCAATGTCTAGTTAATGAATAACCAACAGTTAAACTGAGCAAACTGGTAGTTAAATTAACCCGTACTTCTACCTTCAGTTAACGCGCTAACTGGAGGTTTTTAAAAAGTTTGGCAATTGCCACCTGTGAAAGATGTTGCATATGATTTCAGATTCATCCTCTTCCGATGAAGAGAATGATAGAATTGTATTAGAACACATAAAGAAAACATCACAGTTTTTCTACCCAACTTTTTAACATCTTTATATATTTTTTTTAATTCAGATTCAGCTAGGTGCGGTACGAAAAAATTAGTTTTGTGCTGGCTGGGGCATGAAGTCAGTTTGTGTTTGCACTCCCTCAAAATGTAAAAGTTACAAGAATGATGGAAGTGTGTGGTGTTGAAACGCGATGTTTACTTTTGGAACTCCAAAAATGTAAAATTTCCAGAAGAAATGTAATATTTTCAATTTGTGTGTAAGCATTGAAACGGAAAATATAACGAAGGTTGTAGTGATGCAAATGTGAAAAAGCAAAAAAAGTGTCTGGGAGTTTATTTGATTTCAAGTTGAGAGTGCACATTGAGTGAATGTTAAAAGGCAGTGCATCGCGTATAATGAAAACATGTTGTAAGGTAACTTTAACTGCCTTTGCTACTCGACATGTGTAAGTGATTTTTCTATCAAAATAGTGTCATTCATAACATGAAGTATGAATATTAAGTAGGTCGTTAGTATTCTTGCGCATGCCGCCATATTTGTATGTGTTGATCAACACAAGTTCTTATTTAACATAATAATAATAACACATGATATTTAGAAACGCTTTTTGGATTTCTAGTTGTAGCTAGATATGTGTGAATTATTTACAAAGGAATGAGTGGTGCTGAACGTATACATGTATCAGTAGTTGACGGAAGCTGTGATCCCTAAAGTAAAGAATATCCATATGATTGTGAGAAAAAATCATAATATTCCCAAAACGATAATGGTAATAGAAAGATGATCATCTTTACTTGATGACTGGCAGCTTCCTCAAGTTATTGACCCATGTGTACAAACTATACCACTCATTCCCTTGTAAATAATTATTACTGACGCTTCTATAAACACCTAGTGCCAGAAATACGAAAAGTATCACGAAAATCTGTGTCATTAATATTTCGTTAAATACTCAATCCAGTTGGTCAACACACAAACATGGCGGCGTGTGAATACTAATAGCGACACTTCGATTTATGAATGACACTACTTTTCTACGAAAAATCATGTACGTGTCGAGTGAGTGAATACGATTATTTAAGGTCAGGTTACAAAATTGTGTTAATTATACGCGATGCGCATGACGTTTGTCATATACTCCATGTGCTGATTCCCAACACGCAACCACATAAACAGTCCCAACTAATTTTTGCTCTCATTTCATACTTCCATAACTCGAAGCTTCGTTAAATTTTGCAATTCAACACTTCCACTCACTTTGGAAGTCTTACATTTGTGCTGCAAATTTTACATCTTTTTGTGGGTCATTAAGTAAAGTTTACCCAGCAAATAATAAAGCTAATGGAAACAAGATGATTAAATATCCCTTTACCCCACTTCGTGAATTATTTACAAGGTTATGAGTAGTTTAGAACGTACACATTGATCAGTAGCTGGCGGACGCAGGGGTTCCAAAATTGAAGTTTATCCATATGATTATGAAGCAAACATAATATTCATAAAATGATAATGAAAAACAATAATAAAATTATTAAACATTACCCTACTTTTCACTTTACCATATCCCTTTTTCCTTGCGAGAGTACTAGTTGCGGGTAACAAAAAAAGTTTAAAAATTCATATTCAATTTCATGAAGTACATGAACTTCGCTGACTACCTGTTGTGTGTTTTTTTATAATTACTGTGAAGTATATAAATACAGAGATTCTTTTAGACTACCCAATGTGTAACCCCGAAAATTCTTGAGTACAACATTATTTTTTTTACAATTAAAAATAAATAGGAACAAAACTGAAAAACTCTATTTACAAGCTCTAATTTTGGCTATACCCTCCCAAACTGAAAATGTTAATTACTTTGTTAGTTGCAACCGAGCGAAATAAAACGCATCCAAAAACTGAAGAAATTTGTTCTCTGCCTATGAACTCTTTCATGAAAAAATCATTAATTTCAATTACTGTATTTCTTGCTTGTCATTGCTTAAAATCGCGCTCATGTTCTTCGAACTATCTGTTAAGTTCCGCTTTACTTTACTTTATGGGCCGCAAAAAACGTAAAATTTACACGAGAAATGTAACATTCCTAACGTGCCTAGAGGTGTTCAAATCCTAAATGTAAGTTTTGAAATGAAGGTGTAAAATGAGAGAGAAATAGGGAAAGGTGCTAGGGACTATTTAGTTTCTTCCGCGTTGGGGGTTAATACATGCATTTTTTAGAACCCCATGTACATCGTGTATAATAAAAAGCATCGAACTGAACTTCAACTAACCCCTCTTGACTGGCCCGAGATACTGTCCGTGTTTTTTTGTGGTAAAATACGTGTAATTCATAAGACGAAGTTTCGCCATAACTCCTCATGGTGCTATGCTTATTATATGTTGATGAACTTCATATTAATAAAATGATAATGGCATATAGCTTTTCGTAGCACATTTTGGAAGCTGGGTTGCCGGTAGGTGTTTATAGAAGTATGTGTGGTAATTGTTTGCAAGGAAATAAAGCATATAGAGCCTTACATATAGCACGGAAGCTGCGGCCTTAACTTGGAGTTTATCTATTTTCCCAGAGTGTATAAGGATATGCGGGCCAGCGATCTAAAACCGTCACGCCTAGGTAAAAAATAAACTTTGTAAACTTAATTTTGTATGGGCGATTTTTAGTAACTGAATTCGGTCCGTCACGATTATGAATACGATGCTAATTAAAATTCAGATCCATGCACCAGCCGGGATTCGAATCCGGGACCTTCGAGTCGCTTACGTTGCCCCCAACCCACACGGCTACCAGGTCGGCGTCACATGTACGTATTTTTTTAGATAGTAACTCAACTCTTTATATATGTGTGTTTACTACCTTATTTCTTTATTCCACAAATCTCTTAATGCAATCAAACATTCATATTTCTTACTTCAGAAACTAGCGAATTTGATGCGTATTTTGTTTAAAACTTACTGTGCTATCCTCTATTCTACTGTTTTCATAATTCCTGAACAACTCCCTAGATGGCGAAATAGTAGAAATCCATTGCCAACCGTCGCACTGTTCACACTAACCAAAAGTTAAGTAACCACCAGGTAAAAAGCAAATGAAAAACGGATATTAAAGTTAGAGTTCAGGTTAACTTTAACTAGCAGTTAGTTAACTGGAAAGATAACTGGACAATGAAAAACTAGCCCTAAATAATACAGAGTTTCCAGTAGTGATGAGTACAAGATTCTTGGTCTTGCAGTTTTAAGACCAAGACCAGGGATACCGATGCAAGACCAAGACCAATACCAAGGGAAGCAAGATCAAGATCAAGACCAAGACCATACCTGCAAGACTCACGCAAGACCAAGACCAGCCTGCAACTTGCACACGCACTATTTGAATATTTCTAAAACGTGGAAAGTAAGGTGGAATGATTATATCCTTCACTTGAATTTCTTTGGTTTCTGTAAAAATACAGCTGGAGTGAAGGTGTTCCCAGTTGTGCAAACCGTGGGAGTGGATCTGAGAATCATGCCGCTGTTACTGTAGCATACTAAACTAAACTTACACTCTACACTACTGTACACCAAACTTAGAATAGAAGAAATAAGTTTCTGTTAAGGGCCATATATAGCCAAGATCTCCGAAAAGAGATGGCAGTACTATCTCTGTTATTGTCTAACGTATTTTTATCGTTGCACGAAATTTAAATGTTGCTCGTACAAATTCAATCCTAGAAATTTCAAACTTTCAGGGAAGAAAGTACATAAGAAATTCAAGAGTTCTACTTGTGCTGATTTGTCATTTTTTTTCTTGTTTATTGTTGAAAGAGCTTCATTGTTATAGGCATAACAACAAGGAAACGATTTCAACAATGAACAAGATAGAAAATGAAAAATCATCATGGATAGAACTCTTGAACTACTTATGAACTTTCTTCCCTGAAAGTCTGACTTCTCTAGGATTGAATTTGTAGGAGCAACATTGAAATTTCGTGCAACGATAAAAATACATTAGACACATACAGAGATAATGCTGCCATCTCTTGTCGGAGATATTGGCTTTACATTCCCCTTAAGGATAATTTGGTCAAAGGGCAAAAGGAAATCTGATGTCCTGGCTTTCTGGTGTTAGGTTTGTCGTGATTTGATCTATTGATTCAGATAAAGGTGGATTACGGTCAGTTCGGAGTCTGTACTGATTTGTGTAACCAAGTCTTTGTGTTCTAAGCTACTAGTCGATATTATAAAATGTCTGTTGATATGAGTTATTGAAAACTGAATTCTGTTTTATGTGTTATGCTACAAAGAATTGAGTCTGAATTAAAGAACAGTTTTTGCAGTACACTTGGTAATTGTTTGTCACATGTAGATAAAGTCGGGAGGACTATTACTAGATGTGGTCTATAGTTTTGGATGCAACGCAAAAATTACTTTAGAGTAAGTTAGGGGTAACAGGCATGTGGGCTTGTATTAAGCACAGAAATGCTTCAAATTCAGCAGGTTTACTTTAATACATTTGTTCAACAGAAAAGTATTGGTCCACAAACTCGTAAGTAATTTTAACTGGAACACGGTCACTACCAATAGGGTCTAAAACTTCTATGTGGCTGCGTGCGGCTAATGATGTGGAAGTGATGATGACGTCGGGAGTGGTATTGGAAATAGGTCGGGTGTGTTTTGGAATATGATGAATGGTTCCGGTTGTTTGCAATTCTATAAGATTTTGAAAGTCTGTTTTTTCTCTAGCTGTGCGACTGTGAATGTTAACATCGGCCATGATGATGTAGTGACGAAAGTTGTTGGAAATATATGTGAAGAACGTTGTCGGAATATTGTGGCCGGGCCTTATGTATATGGTCGCTAGGGTGATGTAGATACTTTTGTAATAGATGGTGGTGATAAGATGTTCTGGAAGGTTAGGAAGGTTAAATTGGTGTTGTCTGTGGGCTATGTATGGAGGAAAACCTATTGCTACTCCACCATTTGCTCGGAGGGCTGGTATGGTACTGTCACAACGTAAGAGGGTATATCCTGGTATTTTACAGTTGTGTTTCGAGGTGAGATGAGTTTCATTAAGCATGAATGTATTGACGTGTTCTTCGAGAAGAAGTTGTGTGAAGAGAGGTTGATGGGAGGTTAGAGAGCGGATGTTTAGGAACAAAAACGTCAAAGCCATAATAATCATGATCAGATGATAAGATGTTGAGATTTGTTTACACTTCTGTCTCCAAAGCACTGCCATGAAAATGAACGTACGGGCCGGAATAGGTTGCATTGAAGTTGACATTTAAGGTTGATCTGGCTGCGTATTGGATTTGTTGAAGGATGTGATGGCGTTGAAATGGATGGATATTTTGAAGAGTAACAGTGATGAAAGCAAGAACTTGGTCAATGGTGATCGGTTGGTAGATGGAAGTGACTGGTCTGGTAGTTTGTGCTGGAGTTTCAGTTGTGCGGATCGGAACGATGAGTTCAGGTTTTGTAGGTTCAGCTGTCGGTCGTGCTTTACATTTGTAACTAAAGGTGGGATGTGCTTCACCACAGGTTGTGCATTTCGGAGGTCTTTGTAGGTTGGTGCATGATTTGGTGAGGTGAGACTCCGAACAGAAACCACATTTGATGTTGTTGGTGCATTTAGAAGTAGGATGATCGTTGTACGTTTGACATTTTTCGCATCGAATCGGAAGTGGTGGTGATGAATGTGAAGGCTCAACACGACAATGCTTTTTATAGATGAGAGCGCCATTTGATAAGAGATCATCGATGGTTTCTTTATGATTTGTGAGGACACGCACCATGAAGCTAGCCTCACCGGTTCTGGTTTTGATGCGAATGCATTTGATTATGGAATAGCCTTCAAGTTTGAGTTCTGATTCTACTTCACTGTCGGTGATAGTGGGTTCCACTCCTCTGATGACGACTGAAAGTGTAGGTTGGCGACGAGGTGGTGGTGGCTGCTTTGGTGATTTGTTATTTAGACGTGCTAAGTTGGCTGATGGACCGAAGATTTCAAAACTGTGTTTGTTGCGTATTTTTGTGGCAATGTCCGGATCAATTGATTGGATAATCATGCCGTTCCTTGTCGGTATAATGCGACTGATGATGTCTCGACTGAAGTACTTATTAAGCTGTTGAAAGAGAAGTTTTGGATTCCTGAATTTTTCGTCAAAGTTCGTCAGAAGGAAAGAATGTTTTGGAGAAAGTTCCGGAAATTGTTGATGATCGTTGATGTCCATTCTATGCTCTATGTCTGATCCTGATTCACTGATCGTGTGTGTCTTCTTGAGCGGTGGTGATTGTCGTCCTGAGTTGTCGGTATGAGGTGAGCGTGAGCGTGACCGTGATGCTGCTTCAATCGTCCGTTGTTTTCTGTGGAGTAATGTTGAATATGGTGGTGGTCCCGGTACCTGTGCTGGTAATCGGTGCTGTAGATGTTGGTCTTGATCTGCCATAATGATGAGAAGAATGAGGGCCAGAGGCCCCAGAAGCGTTAATAGATATGCAGTGTACGTCACGATAAATCTACAGTTGAAATGATGATGGGTGATCAGTCTCTGTGCAATGACTGCAAATTTGTCTCAATCTAACTTGCACCCTCCGACTCTGAGAAGAGCCGTCGATCCCAATGTGATCGTACACCTGCTTGTCTCGCTCGTGCGTGTTTCAACACAAGGTCCTCGTACACAGGTTAACTAACCACAGTTAGGCTAGGTTAAGTTATGTCTACATGCTGTTCCCAACATAGGCTATATTCATTACTTATCTGATGTACATATTAGTTTGCAAGATAATAAGTAATAACTTATTTATAAAATTAGTTTCTTTTCTGAAACAAATAGCCTTTTAGCACAATAAAACCATATGCATTTCATATTATAACAAAAACAACAATTTCTTCCTATACAAGAAAGATGCTCACTTCAGTTTTTTGCTAGCAAAAGTGGTGACATCTAGCGTCCTCCTCGTGAAACTCCAATAAATATAAAAATAATATAAACATTAATCAATGGCTTTTAAAACCTTTCCCAGCCATTGAACTCTATTTAAAACATTTGTTAAACAAACAATAATAAATAAACTACTTTTTTCTTCATTTAACTTTCTTAAAAAACCTTGAATTGAATTATTAACTCTTTTACTTTCTGAAGGATAGGGTCATATCAATGTGAGAAAATTTTCGACTTAAATGAATACAAAAAAATAAAATGCGTTAAAAAACTTGGTAAACTTTATTTTTATATGGGCCAGTCTAGTAACTTGGAACTTCGGCCCGTCACGATTCGCCTTTAGCTGTTAAGTGTTGAAAGACACACCCATGCCCGTGCCGGGACTCGAACCCGGGGCCTTCGAGCTGATGGCCTACCACCGCAGACCGCTCGGCCACCCGGCCGGTTATGAAATGCGTAATAGAATAAATATAGAATAGGGTCTATACATATCACTTCTTTTTAACGATGTAAATCAGCCCCGCCATCTTGGTACGCACTTTCCATTGATTTACATGGGAATTATTTTACTCATTTTATGCCTGTCAGAAATAGAATATTCAGTTCCGCTTTCACGAATTTGTCTTGGTGGTTATTTTGACTCTTGTATAGTTTTGGTTCGTGAAATTTCTTCAAATATATAAGTATAATGTATTATTAATAGTTTGCTATATAAATCACAATATGTCAAGGGGAAATTACACTGTTCGTGTGTGTAAAATATTGCATTTGTACAAAATAGCAGTCCAAGATAACATGACGAGAAACTAGGCGAAAACAGAAGTTAAAAATTATGCTCTTGAGAGATATAAGACGAGCGAAACAATTCCCATGTAAACCAATGGAAAGTGCGTACCAAGATGGCGGGGATGGTCTACAACGTTAAACTACGACAGCCTCACGTATTTGTAGAATATTGTAAGTAAGAATGTGAAATGTGGAAAAGAGATAAAGGCGAGAATAGCGATGGCGAAACAGGCGTTCACTCTTCTGCGGATTGATGAACAGAGTTGAGGAAGAGATCAATTAAATGTTTTGTATATAGTATTGTGTTATATGGAGAAGAAACGTGCAGTCTTCGAAACGAAGAAAGAAAATTCGATACCTTTCAAATGTGGACATGGAGAACAATAGAAAGGAGAAGCCAGCTGAATACAGAAGATGGGAAATGAAGTGTTGAAGAGAGTATGCAAGAGGGGAACAATCCTGGAGGAAATAAAGAAGAGCAAGAGGACATTGAATGCACAGAGAATGTGTACTGAGGAATGCAAATGAATATATGGTTGAGGAAAAGAGAGGTAGAAGAAGAAGACGAATCTAATTCCTTGAAAATATTAAGGAAGATAAATCGTATGTTGAGATAAAAAGGATATAGCAAGATCGGGATGAATTGAGACGGCTTAGCTTAACTTCAGGGAACTGCTGCTTTCGGCGGAATACTAATGATGAAAATTTCTAAGTTTTCAGCACTTTTCCGAAAGTCAGGTTTGCGTATAAAAGTGGTATCAGCTAATACGGTTTTAGAATTTATTGTAAATTTTGAACCCATTTTAATTTTCAAACAAATTAGGAAGTTATTTATGTTTGGAAATTTCGTATTCGGACTAATTTTCATGTTTTTGAAATGTATTACATAGCAATCAAAATCTTAGAATTCGACAGATTGCAGACCCAATCAATATTTACGAAATAGTAATAAATAATGAAGTCACTTAAATTTCAGGACTTCAATTAATTTTCATGTTTTGAAAATAACGTCGTTTGTGAAAATTGTCTTAGAATTTGACGCAGTTAGTGGAATCGTTTAGACCTAGCCACTATATCGAAGAACCTACAGACATGAATGATGGAAAGTAGGAAAGAAAGCGACACCCTAAAGACACCACTTAAGTGGTAGCACAGTCTAATACTAACTAAATAAAGAAATTAGGAAATAATAACTTTTTTTGAGCCTGGGAAAGAAATAGACATTATTACTTAGAAATAAGTTTATGTGCTTTTTTAAAGAAAATAATTTAAGTTTCATCTGGAGTTGAAAATTGTTAAGGACTTTTCTACTTGTTGGTCACTACTCTATATCTCAAGGATGATATTTCGTCTGTGGATTCTTTTGTTAAGATTTCAAAGATAGTAAACAAATACCTGTTGCAGTGGTGATAGATTCCTTTTTTAATTAATCTGCTGTTCAGCAGTAATGACTAAATCAGTGTTCGATTTGTAGCGAGGGATGGAAGATGGATGGAATTTCCACCTCTCTCTGCTTTCTGAAATATACTCCAAGCCTGGGATATGAACGGATAAAAACGGTATTCTACTTTCTGAGAAAAAATCCCACCCACCCCTCTCTGGAAATTGTACAAATCGGAAACTGAACTAAATGACGTTAGTTCTTTACTATGCTTCAACATAGACGCACACATAGATCATTCCTGCTACTTTTATTGTGTATAGAGAAGGATATTCCATTTGCTACATTCCGAATAATGTTAATGAAAACGAATACGGAAGTTTAAACCAAGAATGGGTAACCGTCATCAACATATATAGAATTAAAGAAAAGAAAACACCGTTCTTATCAAACAAATAAATATCTAGCAACAATACGTATTCACATATTAAAAAAAAAATATTCTGTGCACTTGATCAAGGCTACTGACGTAGTCGAAATGTTGTGTTGTGCTTTAACAGAGTGTATTTAATACGCAGGTATTTCTAACATCGAGCAGTAAAATTTTGATTTTGATTTAGTAAATTTGTTGCTCATGATACTCCACAACAAACTAAAACCAACATGGGACATAAAATATTTATTGCATATAATTGGTTTACAAGACAAGATTCCTTTATTACACTTCCAGCAGTGTTGTTAATTTACACTTTTGAAAGAGAAACAAGGCTTGAGAATGTAAATTTTAATGTGCTCAGGAGACTACAGCAAAATACTTTCTAAAGAATTGAGTCGAAACTTGTCAAAATAGTAACAAAGACAAACGATGACTTGATTTCCTATTTAACAGTGACAATGTTCACCTATTGACCACGTACGCAGTCTACACAATACTTGAAGAGTAACGGGAGAAAACAAGAAATGTCACAAAACAGGTTTATTGAGAAAATCAAGTTTGAGTGCCTTAATCGCTTGACAAAGTTAATATTGTCTCCTGTGGTCATTTAGAAGTGGTTTCCTTCTCTCTTTGACAGTTTTGTAGTTTCAATTTTCCCCAACAGAATTAGCTATACAGCTCAAAATTGCTAGAACTGGACATTCCTTGTTTTCTCCCGATACCCTTCACTATAAAATATGAAACTGAGAAAAGGAGTAAAACGTATACGAAATAGAAAAAATTAAAAATTCAGTTAGTTTGGTGATTAAGTTGCTACATGAATATCAATTTAATTTCCCGTTACAAACCCGTGACGTAAGTTAGCTGTAGGCAAAATGAATAGTCTAAAATTTTAGCTGTTGATGAACTTACATATTGACAAAATTATTACTGGAGGAAACTTACCTGTCCACAAAATGAATTGTCGACAAAAGTAGCTGTCGACGAAACGTACCTGTCGACAAAGTGATCTTCAACGAAACGTACCTGTCGACAAAATTAGCTGTCGACGAAACGTACCTGTCGACAAAGTGATCTGTCGACGAAACGTACCTGTCGACAAAATGAGCTGTCGACGAAACGTACCTGTCGACAAAGTGATCTGTCGAC
>JAGDQP010033956.1:0-20390 GCA_022664845.1 Lepisma saccharinum | reverse complement strand
CTCATGGACCGAATTTCCATCTGCGAATCGCTGCTGAATCGCAACAAAAGCGACCCATTTCTGAAGCGGTTGGTGACTGGTGATGAAAAGTGGATCACTTACGACAACGTCACGCGAAAACGGTCGTGGTCGAAGCGCGGTGCGCCGGCGCAAACGGTGCCCAAGCCAGGATTGACGGCCAGGAAGGTTTTGCTGTGTGTTTGGTGGGATTGGCAGGGAATTATCTACTATGAGCTGCTCCCCTACGGCCAAACCCTTAACTCGGAACTATACTGTCAACAATTGGACCGTCTGAAGGCAGCAATCGCCCAGCATTGGCCAATAGGAGAGGCATTGTGTTCCACCAGAACAACGCCAGGCCACACACATCGATAGTGACTCGCCAGAAGCTCCAGGAGCTTGGTTGGGGGGTTCTTATGCATCCACCTTATAGTCCGGACCTGGCACCGAGTGATTACCATCTGTTCCTGTTCATGGCGAACACGTTTGCTGGTGAAAAATTCGCTTCAAGAGAGGCTTGTGAACATCGACTGTCTCAATTTTTTGCCAATAGGGACAAGGGCTTCTATGAGAGAGGCATCATGATATTACCTTCCAAATGGCAACACGTTATCGAACAAAACGGCGCATATGTGACCTAAATCGGATCATTCTAACTATGGTAAGTCAAGCCTTCAATGTCATGCAAAAATAATGGATTACTTTTTACTACACAAGATATAAGTTCTGTTTATGTCTGTTTGTAACATTATGTATTATAGTATGTGAATGTTATTCAGTTTCGAATATATGCACTTACTTTTCTGTATATTTTACATTATTTGCACATTTAATAAACTTTTGTAAACCGTGGTTTGCATTTTAATTTTTTATGCCTTTTTTCTAGTTCCTTATGTTATGGGGTAACAAAATTTAACATATATTTTCTCATTAAAAGTCAAATAGATAAAATTACATGTATTTTTCATCCTGAGTTCAAATATTCCTAATTCTTCTATCAAGTAAGAATTTTGAGTGACACCTGCTTGAGGTTTACTCTGCTTACAATATACAGGGTGGTCCAACGAAGTGCACCCCTTCCCTTTATTTCGTAATCGAGTAGTTTGTTTGAAAAAATCTCGAAATACGTTCACTTTAGTTTTGAAGGAGACGATTTATTGTGATAAATTTAACTGTGCAATACCATTCTATGCGGTCCAGTGGTAAAAAAAACTTTAAATTTTCTTAAATAGTAACATGCGTCAAATATACACACCATTTGAAAGCCCATTTTTATTCTACTTTCAAAAATGTTAATGTTTTGGAATTTGGCCCAATATTTTAGTAGAAGGAACGTTTAAAACTTGTACTAATTCTACACGGGTAATTCTCAAAAGAAATTCTATTTTACCCTATTAAACGTTATGAATAGTCTCAATTACCCATTATATAGGGGGAATCGACATTAGAAAGCTTTGTTCAACATGGGTCAACCGATTCATCATTTGACAGATCATTTGATTTTATTTACAAAAATATTCGTTGCTCGGAAATTCAGTGAATACTTTGCGTGTCATCTAGTTTTAAACTGGCACAATCTTGAAATTTAAGAATCGTTAGTGACGTTTTAAGTAACCGAATTAAACCATTTAAGGTTTCTTCCCACCACACAGTAGAAGAGAACTGATTGAAACATCGCTATAATCAATTTTGACTGTGCTGCACTTCTTTGACGTTAAGAGTAAGACCAGTGATCGAAGTGGTGCGAACGAGGGGGAAACACCGGGCCCTTACTTTTTTCATTTTGGATTTAGCGTTCCTCTACATTTTAGCTCATGGCTTTCACTTTCAATAGTCAATCGCCGCCACTAGGTGCAAGCGTTCCCTTACCTTTTCTAATCCACATCTGCAAGCGTTCCCTTTCCTTTTCTAACGTACTTCAAGCACTGGTCAAGACAGCACAAATAAGTCACTCAGTTGTCTATCGAGCTAAGTCCATTTTTATAAATCTTACAGGAACGCAATTTTAGTGTTCATATCTGTAGTTTATCCACGAAATTCATGAATTACTAAGGCAGATGGTGCTATCTAGGGGGAGTACATGGAACGAGGTCTAAATCTGTGTGTCAACTGAAGGATTATCGCTTTCATAAACAGATAAACCTACTTTCCAACGAAAATGGACTTGGCCCGATAGGCAACTGAGTGGCTCAAACAACACACTGCTTACTTTCGGTCGTAGATTAAGTTAAACAGAGACAAATGAGGTTGATAGCTGACTTCCTACAAATTTCTAAGAAACGTGTTTCCAAGAATGTCTGTAATAAGTTTTATACCAACTCATGTTACCAGAAAGGAAATAAATAGGAGAACCCTGTAAATTCTTTTTCAAGAATAATGTGGAGGCACTTCGCACATTTATTAGAGTGAAATCTTACATAAGTGCGAATGTTCAGTGTTTGTTAGTTAATATTTTACTTCATGATATCTTCTGTCAACAGACCACGGTATCACACGCCCTACTTCGCTTTTCAAGAGCTATTTTTACGTACGATTAGTTCATCAGATCATAAGAGATACTGTAGTAAAATGGTAGGAGTTGATAAAGATCAGCTTACAGCGAAACAGTCCTGAGACGTGAAGGAACATCAGGGCACTGAGGCGAGAGCAAAACAAAATTCAAATCAACAACAATATGTCAAGGTTCCTTGCATAACTGCTGTTCCAACAAGCTTCAATTAGGTTACTATAACAACCAGGCCATTTACATAGTTGAAATGAGTTTGTTTCATGCGTGTTTATTCATTTCAACCGAATATAAAATTTGACCAGCTCGAAGCAAGTGATTGATAACCTTGTTGCAAGCATACACGCTATCTGGGGTATATTTAAAGATCCAACAATATTCAGCCATAATGCTTGGACCCCACCTGGGCTGGTATCGTTTTTCCATTTCGGAAATGTCCTGATGAAACCGGACTGGGTCGAGATTTTACAGTAAAATTCCAGATGTAATCCAGAATATGTATTTTTAACTATAATATTACATTCCATGTTCTTGTAAGATTTCAAACGATTATCCACTATTTCTTGGTACTTGTCTACTTTATTATTTCCTTTAAAAAATTAATGACATGTACTTTTGAATGACTTCCATGCATTTTTATCAGCTTGGTCAACTGAGCATCGAAGTAAACATGAATCAATGCTTTTATACCACGTCCTACGAAGATCACCTCTTTGACCTTTGTCTCATTGATCCTTGGGAATTTTTTCTTAAGTATGCAGATCCACGTCCACTTCACTTCATAACTTTGAGAAAAGTGTTCATATCTTCCAGTTTTGTATGAAATGGATAGTTTTCTTCGGCATCAACAGGTGGGGTATTCGCAATTCTTTTCTCTCTTGGATTTAGATGTGTTCGCTTTGGGCACTGTTGTGGGATGTAATTGTTTATACAGTTGCTGTTGTTTCATTCACAAAAATGTAACATGCAATAACTTGAGAAAGGTAAGAAATATGGTGAAACTAATTGCACCAGTGACATTGTGAGAAAATTTCAGATATATTTTTATTCCTATTTGAAAAGAAACTAAATCCAAGATGGCGGATCCAATGTGGCAGATGAATCTTGTAGCACGTCTACACTCTACGTCTACGTCTACATTTACATTTGATATGTCTACATTCATGTTGCTTTAAATCTGTAGAAATTTTATGGTCCATATTTGAATCACCCGGTACATTTCGCTAGGAAAATCACGTAACTTTTCAATCACCTGCTTCTACGTGCAATTGCGAAACGTAGAAGTTCACTCTATTTCCTTTCATGTTGAAAACTTTCGACTGTGAGAGTTTCATCCAAATGGTACCTTTACTCGGGAGTGATAGTGTTGAAGTTATTGTATTTCATAATTTCAGCCCATGATTAGCTCATGGAAAATCATGAGAAGTTACTGTATCCATTAAATTTAATGTCTGCGACTTCTGTTTAATAGAATGTGAAAATTAGTAAGTTTTGAACCTCACAGGAGCTTTCATGAAAAAAAATACATCTGTGATGCAACGAAAGGGAAGAGGAAGTCCGGACAGGAATCGAAGATTGGAATTAGGAAAGAGACCGCTCGCAAAAATATATATTAAAAAGGACTTATAGATTTCTAGGAAGTGTGATGGTTATTACTATAAATCGATAGACGGAAATATTAATTTCAGTGCAAGAATTGTCAACCGTGGTTTCATGAGGACTGTTTCGGATATATGGTGTTGAGTGGTGACTGAATATTATAGGTTTTATCTGCAGTTTTCAAACACGGTCATCCCCTGATTATGTCATCTCATGATATTACTTCTATAGCGATTTTTATTTAATATTTTCTTAAGACAAATAAACTGTGTTAGTTGTGATATATTATAGGCTTTGTTCACTATTTCAAACGCGGTAATTTTATAATCATATTTCTGTAGCACTCTTTAATTAATACTTTGTTACTTAGAAAGTACATTAAACTGACCATCTTTGCAGACGTGAAAACTTAAATGTTACTGTTACACTTCAAAGGTAAACTATCAAAGTAATGAACAGTACTTTTGATGCCTAGCTATATCTGCTTATTTGGTTACCATTTCACAAAATGTCCTTAATCTCTTGTTTAAATTACTAACATCTTACCATGGTTAATTTTAATCAAGATCATTTTAGTAATGTAAACGCCATTTACCGTTAACGCGGGTTTCAATTTTAACAAGCGTCAACTTACGACGGTTATCTTCTTACGTTAGTTATCTAAACGCAAGATGGCCGTCAAGCGCAGCTCACTTCGTGAGTTTATTTATTTCTTTATCGAAATATATAGCATCCTAGTGGTGCGTATCACTTTTGAAGTATAAAAGAATGATGGCAGAACTAATCTACAAAATGTTACGCTACAATCAATTCATTTGTGTTCATTATTTTATATTTTAAACTTCTACCGTGTAACCTTAGAGTATGAAAAAGGAGATTCTTTACTCTACGGAAACCTCTCCCTGTTTCTCTACAGACAATGGTAGCATCAGTACGATAAGTTCCGTAGTCTAAATGTTATTTATACCATGATTTTTACCATCGTAACAATCTTAGTAATCTAAACAAGGAATTATGGGCGCCATCTTTGAACAAATGATTACATTTAAAATAAATTAGTTTGGTTAAATAACGATTTTATCGGGAGGTCTCGTTCCAAATATCTGATGAGTTAAACATTATGAATGAGTTGAATTCATGTATGTACGTGCTATATACTTAATATACGGTAGTGGCACCGGTCGTCGGACATACACCAGTGGTTCGTCATTTTCCCATAAATATCATTAAAACGAGACATATGTAACATAAAATGAGTATAAAAATTATTTATCTCTAATTTTCGGACACCTTACACTTGATATTTAAGTTTTACCAGCTATTGAAAGTGCCATTTAATACCGGAAAGAAAATAATATGTGTCTTGCTTTCCTGGTTAGCTTAAAAGATGCGGGAAATATTATTTGAGAATTGAAAAGTGTGCTAAAATTTAGAGTAAAAGTCTGTCGTTTTTAATAGTTTTAAGACGAACTGTTTTTCTCGCTTTTCAAATGCTTTGTCTTGACTTCATATCATAAAAATAGGAATATACCTAGGTATATTACTGTGTCCAGCTCTAAGTATATTTTGAACAGCTAATGTCTGTAGACACGAGGGCGTAGTCGCAGCTGAATGAGGGGTAGGAAGACACTATTCAGTATCCAATAGGAAGTTTTCTTAGTAGATAGTGACAAGGTTGCCAGTAGCATTTAATGAAAAGTAAGACACTATCGCCGAGCTTTCTATCTCATTTGCAGTTGTTATTTATTGATATTTTAATAACATTTCAGATCATCAGAATCAACCTAAACAGTATCGACTTATTCTATGGCGAGCGTTAAGGATGAAGGATCCGTAATCGCACCTGCATAACCTAGAAAAAGAAGAGTTACCTCTTTTACACAAATGTAATTTAGTCGCTCTGTAATCCAGACACCCTTCTATAGGTAAATGGGATCCCGTTCTAATTAGTCTCATATGCAAAAATTAAGAATGTTAGCAGTCATGCGAGGTGCAACCTCCGTGCCAAATCACTCCACCATAAATGCAAAAGACTGGATGGAATGTGACAAAGGGTTTTATAGATTCGGGCAAATCCACAATATACCTATATATAACTCATCGCCATATATATCACCCATATCAAAGTTAGATATATATTATATGAATCTGTTTCTGAGTTTTAGGTATCTATGGCTCAGTCCAGGGTACGGCAGGGGAAATACAGAAGTGTTAAACAATAACAACATTTTCGTAAACGTTAAAAACAGTTCCTTGAAATTAAGAAATAAATTCTTATTTGTGCATCCAGAAAGATTTTTTTTTAGAAATGAGATGTAAACATTCTTATTTAATTTGAAATAAGAAGATGCCGGTTTGGAAATAAGACTAGTAAGCTCGTTTCCATTGTGGCATGTTGATAGATCATTTCTATCAATATTTCGATTTTGAAATTAAATCAGAATGCTGATAGATCATTTCTAAGAAAATTGTTCCTCGGTGCACAGATAAAAGCTTTCTTTTCCCCTTAATTTTTAAAAACATTTCCTTTTACAGTGTTGAGTGGTTAGATAGTGTAAAGAAACTTTTGGAGCCTGAGTCAGAGATGCCTAAACGCCATTAACATATTTTTAATTAAAGGACTTTCGATAGCTAAACCGCAATGGCATATAAAATGAAATAATCTTTGCCTGACAATGATCTAATGAATTGCTTAATGTGTCCCTATTCTAGAACGAGTTTTCAGAGTGTTTTTAAGGGAAATACGATAATACTGGTATAAGATAAGATAAGTATAAGATACAAATAATAGTAGCATGCTCAAGATTGTTTACATATATGCAGGAGGAGAAAGGAATTCTGTAAGGAATTACAAGAAGTGTCTGGCCGGGTATTTATTCCTACAATAATAAAAATGAACAATCGATAAACAAGAACCCTGCTGCCAACGCTGCTCGAGTCCTCCCGTTGATTCCTTGTGCAGTTCCCACTGCACCCCGCGCTCAAGCTAAGACCCCTCTCACAGGTCTACCGATGTCAGCAATGGGCAGAATATTCACAAGCATTCCTATTGTCGACCAGGGTGACCGCTAAGAAGTATTTCTTAATTAGTTTTGTTCTGAGGCTATATTTCTGTTGCTATTGTTCTTAATAGTGTCTCGTGAGGGTGAATGGTAATGTTCGCTGCGTTGTAATCAAGGGGTCTCAAGTTCGATTTCCATGTTCAACTGTAGGTCTCGTTCCTAGGACATTCGTCTTCTTGCGATGGAAGGCCATGGGTTCACCTCGCTCTGGGACTTTCGAGTCATATATATATATATACAGTATACAAAGTTATTGTTACAAGTAGCTAAAGTTTATTAGATGATTAGGGATGGTTATTTATTGAGTATGTTGAAATTGTGAGACATACCATTTATGCATATGCATCTCCTCTAAATGTGGGTAAAATTTGAAGTTTGTAACATTAAAGGAAACGGGTATAATTGTAAGAAATATTGCAATGCTTTTTAAATGGGCTAACGTTAGAGGGAGTTTAAAGTACCAGAGCACCTTAACAAAATTTTCTCTTTTTTTTCTTTTTTATGTATACGCATTAGGAAATTTAATAAAAGTAGTGATTTTTTATAGCAAATAGAGGCTGCTGAAAGCTAGGGTGTATACATAAATAAATCAGGGCGAAGGGGGGGGGGCGGTGCGTCCGAAGGGAGTTGGGCGGCGTGAGCGGTGAACATACGAAAAAGTGCTGTTATTCCCTCTTACAACAGTAAGCATTAGGTCATATAGCGTCGGCTATCTTAGTTCATGATCGGCCGCTCCCCTGATAAGTTAAGATACGTGTTTTTAGCTGCTAGTACTGAACTAATGGTAGCTCGGTCATTGAACGCCCAATAAAGGCAGCCTTGGGAGGGGTGATTGGGCGGGGGAGGTGGAGCCCTGGAGGGCGCGCGGCGCGATGGTGGCTGGCTTGTTCCAATTACTCATCATGCAAAACTTTCACTAGGCAGCTAGCTAGACTAACAGTGCACGACTGGCTGTCCGGGTATCGCCTGTTATCAATTAACTGCACATAGTCATAGCGTTTGTTTAGAAATGTTTTCAATCGTTCTTTGCATAAGGATCAGTTTTCCCGTGTTCATTTTTTCGCCTTTGCGCTCTTTTTTTCTTCTGTGCTTCCTGGAGCGACTGCTCCATTGTATTTACGCCATTGTGACCGACAACTGGTACATACCATGGCTGACCACTAGTTCTGAATGGACTACTGTTGAGGAAGGTCTATTTTCCTCAAAACAATCTGCATACGAACTACGTGTAAAATTTTGAGTTATGTTTTATTTTAGTTAAGAAAGGTGTAAAGAGTTAAAGAGTGTAAGTGCAAGTATTAGGCCAAAAAGAAATCCGGAAACAAAAAAAGTGAACGAATCCCTTTGGCCGACCACTGGTGCCATAATCTTATCAGATGATCCAAGCATATTGCCCAAATAAATATAAACACTTCATTACGTCATAAGTAAAGGTTTGTAGCCGACTGTTGCCAAGAATTTAAAGTTTCTATAACAATTTTAAAATAATATTTCAATGTACTGCATGTTCTTCCGAAGAATTTACGTTTTAACTTCGTATCACTGCTTCATGAACTTTCTTCGCATAGTAATGTGGGCGGAAGACAATGAGTTAAAGAAATATTAGAGATGGTTAATATTTTGTGTAAGCGTTCTGTCTAACTGTTACAGAAAACGCGACTCGGTAACCGTTATTACAGATTAAAAAGTATCGGTTACAGAGGAACTCTTTCATTCGTTTCATGCGTAACCAAAGAAACCATTTTTTTTTATCTTAGAATAGAGAAGGAAAGTTACGGACATTTAAAGGTGTAGGTGAATTAGAGCAGAAGACAGAACATTAATTATATTTGGACTGTCGTTTCGAGTTTAGATAAAAGCAGATAAGTGTGACATCAACTATGAAACTAATTTTACAGAAGTACAATCTCCAATTTAAAGAAAACACATTTACGGTAGTAAAAACAGGTTACAACTCGCAAGCATAGAGTTATAAAATACTCCACTAGAGGCAATGCTGGCACCGATTGTTTAAAGGTTAATTGCCTCATCACACCACTAGCGTATAAACACAGAAAGCCCTATTTTCGTAAGCTTGAAAAAACGCGAATTAATCGAGTGTGCAATAAATAAACACCGTACCTGACTTACGTAACCTCCACGCGCCCTTGGTAACTACTTTTATTAAATTTCCTAATGCGTATATATAGTTGGAATTTCGTGCAACGATAAAAATACATTGGACATATACGAAGGTAGTGCTGCCATCTTTTGTTGGAGATCCTTGCTTTATATATGTATATATCGTTATCAGAAAGGTCACTTCTAAATTTCTTCTTTGTACTACAAGTTCTATAACTACATATTATGTTTTAGTATCTATCGCTGTCGGAATTGTAAACGGAAGTTGCGTCAAGAACGCGTCACTACTGGCTTGTTACGTAACACGTGCACTGCAAATGGAACGATCAAACCATCGTTTGCAAGGTCGTAGGTTTGGTACAGTGGTGAAGCGTTGGCGTTCTGAGTAAAAAGAAAAAGTTCAAATCCCGGGGCAGCAAGGGTTTTTCTTAATTTTTCATTTCAAAATATATTTTTATATGTTCATATTTATTATTTTTCATAATTGCTTTCTTGCACTTTTGGTAGATTATTTTAAATTAGTGATCATGGGAACGTAGAGGTTAGGTAAGGTTAGGTGCGGTCATGTATCTTCACACTTTTTGCTCTCATATACGTCGCAGTTCTTGACAGATTTTCCAGGGTTTCCCTCTTTACTAAGCGAATACCGGAATGGCACATAAGTAAGATCCTGACCGCTATATTTCCCATTCTTTCCTTTACCATATGCCGGTCCGATTGAAAGTTGCTTAAAGTTATACTTCAATTCAATTCAACAAGAGGCAATCCAACGTGATATTTAAAAAAAATAGCAATACATCAGATCATTTATTGAAGTATTTTCCTATCTTGTACACAAGAGCAGAAGAGAATGGACCGCACAACATACAGCGCTTTCTAAGAATAGTGCTTTAACAAAACTTTTGATTTTGAAACTATCATCCCCAACAACGAAAGATGACGCTTACCTAAAATAAATGCTTTCTTCCCGTTAATTTTCTTGTTTAAAAGAATATTGCTGTAAATAACAATCTTATTTTGAACAGAATCTTTAAAGCACTACGAAAGGATAAACAATGAAAGGAACGACTGAATAACTCCATTGATATAATGTAAGGAATAACGGAATGCAAGATGCTAATCCAGCGGGACTACTCTCCAAACACCATCGGTTTCAACGCGAGGTCACTTCCCACCTGCGCAATGCTTTCTTCATCGGTCAATCCATATTTGGCGCTAGTTTCTATATGAAACAATTGAACGCTAAAGGGTACGAAGGATGGACTGCATGTATCCTTGGCCGAAGGAGGCAAAAAAGGTCACAAGGCAAGGAAAAGACGTTATATGATCAGTCCTTAAGATGGCCGACCTTCCGGTAGGAAAGGAAATATGAGATGAAGGGTGTATTTAGGATGCAGCTAATGTCTAAATTTGGACTCTTGATGCCTAAGATGATTTCAATTGTCTAACGGTTCGATGAGTTCGAGAGATCACAAGCGAAAGCAATCTGTTTGAAGCAGTGTTGTCAGGTTCCCATCGGAGTAATATTTCCCTAAAAATACTGAAAAATTTCCCGCCTGCTCAGCTAACTTTCAAAATTGCTGAAAATTAAAACAAAAAGTGACAGAAAGATTCAACAAAGTTTCCCGATTTTTAATTTTTCCCTTTTCACCCATTATGTGGCTCAGATTTTCCCACTGTCCGGGAAATATCCTTCCACCTGACAAAACTGGTTTGAAGGCTTACTACAACTCCATCTGTAGCGGATAAACATAAACGCCACCTAATAAGAAATAGCAGACGGCAAAACATTGTTACTATTTGGCGTTAACAGTACACTGAGATTTTACAGACATTCGTGAATGTACAAGAGCTAGCCAGCAAAAGTTTGGAGCTATTAAAAGACGGTTGCCACTGTAAAGAATCAGAGTTACTAATAAAGTAAACCCAGAGCGAAGATTTTATACGAAGGTGTATACTCTAATCTGATATGTTACAGTCGTGGCTACAAACCAAACCGAGGAAGATACTATTATTACACATACAAAAGGTTTTTCATCATTATACATCTCATATGTACGAATCACTATATATTAGACCAATATCATTATCCTTTAGTCTAAATGATTATAACAAGGTTGCGAACATCAGCACATTAATCACTGCAACCTATTCCTTAGGGAAAAGCATAGTAAGACAATAATCCATTGTCTTATTTACCACAATAAAAAGGAAAAGAATAAGACTCTATAAAAGCGTTTAATTCCATGTAATCTTATTTAAAAGAAAACGCGGATAGTCTGCTCCATAGCATCCTCTTCCCTCCATCTCTGATGAAACCAAGTATCTTACTCCTGTAACCAAGCAGGTCTTCTGAAATCCCTATGTGGTCTACTGGTCTTTGTCGCCACTTGTAGCTGGTTTCTAGTCTGTTGCTCTTGACCTAAACTCATATCTAACCAACCATTAGGATTTCGTAGACCATTGGCATGCTTTTGATTATTAGTTAGAACACTTTGACTATTGTTGAAATCCTGTGGAAGATGCTGTCCTCTATTATTATTGAACCACACTTGATGCTTATGATACACCCTGTTTCTTCCTTGTACTTGTACTAAATAAGTATTGAAACCCAGTTCTCTCAATAATGTACCTTGTATAAACTTAGGGACATTAGTTCTATAATTGCGAACCCATACCTCTGCTCCATTTATGCCTTGTATCTCTTTAAATTGTTTAGATTGCTCGTATCCTTTGAGTTCTACTAACGAAAAGTCCGTTCTGGGCTAATACGTGAACAAACAATCATTTGGTGACTTATCGGTACCCCTGGTTGGCATACATTTTAAAGAATATAGAATCTCTGAAAGCCACTCCTGTGCAAGTTCGCTAGTGAATTTACCATACTCCAGCATTTGTTTATTTAATGCACTTTTTATTATTTGAACGCCCTTTGCAGCTAGACCATTACTAGGTGTATTATAAGGAGGTGAATGTATAAACTTTATACCTCTTAATTCTCAAATCCTCTCAAACAACTGACCTGCAAAGGGAAGTTCATTATCCGTAACTAAGACAGCCGGATATCCATATATTCTAAATAAAGCTTTTAGTCTGTTACAGGCTTCCTCAGTTCCCGTGGACTTAACTAACCATGCATCCAATAAATTAGCGTAACTGTCAACCGACACGAAAAAGGTGAATCCTTTCTAGTCTCCATAATCTAAATGCATTCTCTCAAAAGGTCGTGAGGAACGAGGCCAAGATTTAAATTTTTGGGCTGGAGGATTGTTTTTAATTGAACAACAAGGTTTACAATTATTTACAAATGAAGTTACTTCTTGCTTGATTTGGGGCCACCACAGTACATGCTTCACATAATTCATAATTTTATGAACACCTATATGTTGTCAGTGGATTAATCTTAGATACTCTAGTCTCAACTTCCTCGGAATCACTATACGAATACCTAACTACAGACAATCATCTTGTACAGTCAAGCGATATCTTTTTGCAAAAAAAAACTTTCATTTCCGGTATATCGTATTCAGACTTTAATTGCTTAGGCCACCCTGACTTGACCCATTCCATTACTTGTTGCAATAATTTATCTGAGCCGTCATTTCTTGCACTCGTGTCAATAAAATGGGTCCTTCAGCTATTTGCTGTACATACTGCTGTGACATGTCGCTGTCCCCTGTCTCTTCATCAATGGGCAATCTTGAAAGAAAATCTGCCAACTCTACACGTTTGGAATAAACTATTTGATAATCGTATGATGCCATGAAGAGAGCCCATCTCTGTAACCTGGAAGCCACAGTATTTGGCATGCCTTTTACATCGAAAATCAGCTTAACATGTAATGAGTCTGTTAAAATTTTAAAAGATCGCCCATATAGGAAATTTATGAAATTTACGCAGCGCAAAGATGACTCCGAGCGCTTCACGATCAAATTGAGCGTACGCTCTTTCAGCGGATGTTAATGTTGCAGATGCACACGATACTGTACCTAAAATTCCATTAATTTGATTGCACAATACGGCTCCAACGCCATCTTGACAGGCATCTGTTCTAATGATTATATCAGCTTCAGGGTTGAAAGGATGAAGGATTTGTGCTTTAGCCAACAACTCCTTTACATTATTGAGTTCTTTACTATGCAATTCCGTCAATTCCTAATGTACATTTTTTAAACAAATTATACAGAGAATGTAGCTTGGTTGACAACAAGGGACCATGCCTGTGATAAAATGCAACCATCCCTATGAAAGGTTTTAACTGATGCACATTAGTTGGGACAGGACATTATAATATAGGACGCAATTTGTCAGAAACAATGCTAATTCCATCCGCTGAAACCTCGTGCCCTAAATAAGTTATTTTATCTTTAAAAATGACATTTCTCTTGAAGCACTTTGACGTTAGCTTTTTGCAATCTGTCTAATACTGCCTTCACTCTACAAAATCATTCTTGATCATCTTGTACATAAATTAAGACATCATCTGAATAACTGATCACTCCAGGAATTCCTCTGGTAATATCCTCTATGAAACGCTGGAAAATTTGCCCGGCACAGCTTATCCCAAAAGCTAAACGAGTTTGTCTGAATACACCCCAAGGCGTGCTTACTCCTAAAAAATGTTGTAAACTCGGATGAACTTTTAATTGTAAGTATGCCTGTCTCAAATCTAAAATATAGTGAAGGTACGCGCTCAATTGAGTGAGTTCAAAATGTCCTCTATTTTACGCAGGGGATAGATAACTTTTTCTGTAAATTTACTTAGAGTTTGCTTCAGGTCCAAACATAAGCGTATCTCACAATTTTTTTCTTTACCACAACAAGTGGCGTAGAACAATCTGTGCTACCCACTGATACTAACTAATACCCTTGTTTTTAAAGCTTATCAAGTTCATTTTTAACAGCATCGCGAAGATGGAAAGGAATATCATCAGATTTCCTAAAAATAGAAATTGTTCCTTCTTTTACTGGCAAGTGTACTGAGTAGCCCACAACAGGATTAATAATATCCCCTGGAAAAACATCATGATAATTATTCAACAGCATGTTTATCATTTCTGAGCGCTTAACTTTAGATACGCCCCACACTTCTTGTCCTGTTATATTCACATTAGTAAATATTGTCTGTCTCCAATATGGCCATAAAGTATCCAACCAAATTCCCCTAAAATTGGACTGCGAAACTCTTCTTGAACAATTACTAAAGGTAGAGTTTTGGACGAATCTATTTCTACTTGTAACAAAACTTCTCAAAAGACTGACAAACATGTATTCGTAGCACTGCGTAATGTACATGACGAATGTTGAAATGGAAAATGACTAAAATATTGTAAATATGTTTTATATTCCGCTACGCTAACTGAAGCACCACTATCTATTCTAAAATTAATACATATTCCGCTGTAAACGGCATATTTCGTGAGTGGCGCACTATAACGCGTTAGTTGATCAGACAGAATTAAATGAATTTCATTCGAGAATGCAGCTTTAACCTTAAACATTGATGTAAAAAAATATCTCCATCTGTCGAGAATGCACCATAACTTTTTACTTGCTGCATGGCAAATTGACATAAAATAAGCTATATTCTTTTTATAATGTGTTGGCACTTTTTGGCCAACGAATTGCAAACTCCTACTAACCATCTTCGTATTCCAGCCCTTCTGCGCCATTTGTAAAGAATCAGAGTTACTAATAAAGTAAACCCAGAGCGAAGATTTTATACGAAGATGTATACTCTAATCTGATATGTTACAGTCGTGGCTACAAACCAAACCGAGGAAGATACTATTATTACACATTCAAAAGGTTTTTCATCATTATACATCTCATATGTACGAATCACCATATATTAGACAAAATATCATTATCATTTAGTCTAAATGATTATAACAAGGTTGCGAACATCAGCACATTAATCACTGCCATGGATCTAGATACGGGAGACGGATCTACTTCTAGCGACCCGAAATTGAGGCCAGTACATGCGCGCGCAAGCCATGAATACCTGACAGGTGTAATCGATTAAAATAAACAACTGAACAACACGTCCGCACAGTTGTTTGTCATTCAGAAGTTTTTCAGTTGCAGCGCTCACGAAGGACAATCATCTCCTGAATAAAGAAAATTAAAAACATGTAGATAGATTATGTTAGGAGCGTATTGCTTGTACTACAATCGAAATTATTTTAGCTAGAATACATACGAGAACTAAACTATGTTTTTGCAATTGATATAACTTTAAAATAATGTTTCGTACATCAGTAATATGAAATTAAGGAGAAAAGTTTGATTATAACACAGGAAGGATATATCGTCATTGCACTGGCATCTGTTAAAATAAAAAATGTTAAGGTACACAGAAAACTGTTGTAAAAATTGATTTCAACACGAAAGTTTGTAATACTTTGGAATTATGTAACAAGCGTTTTCATTAGGGGAGTGGTTAGAGCTTCGGCAGAAAAGAAGATAGAATATTTGTGAACACTATACACATTTTCGAAAATTATAGTACTTACGAGGTATCTAGATCCATGAATCACTGCAACCTACTCCTTAGGGAAAAGCATAATAAGACAATAATCCATTGCCTTATTTACCACAATAAAAAGGGAAAGAATAAGGCATGCCATCTCTATAAAAGCGTTTAGTTCCATGTAACCTGATTTAAAAGAAAACGCGAATAGTCTGCTCCATAGCAGCCACCAAGAATGTTATGAACATCCTTGGTTGTCATTAGACTTTCACTGGTGCTTCAAAAGAAGAAAGTGAAGTGATAACAAGATAAAAAGAAGCGAGTGAGTGTATCCTGTGTGCATTTACTGACTGTGAAATTAAGAGGATAGACAGTTTTTTTTAAGCCAGTGTAAAAAAATGGCAACTGATTTAAGTGAAGAAAGTAACAAAGAAAAAGGAACAGGGTTTCCTGTGGTTATGGCTGATAGAGTTGTAGTGATGCAACGTTGAAACCTGTGATTGAAATGGAAGTGGTAACAGAGAAAGTTGTGCTTCAGAAGCATCCTTCGCTTTCCCGACACGCTATTACGGAAAACAATTAATAGTATTTTCAAAGAGAGTGGATGACAAAATGTGAATGGCTAGCATTTGGGGCCTATTGTAAATACTGTCCTATTCTCGTCAGAATGCGCAGGAAATGGTTTGCACCAGACTGTTGGTAGTTTGGTATCAAAACTTTTCGACATTTGGAAATATGCTACTGAAAGATTTAGGAAACATTCCGCATCGAAATTCCATAAGTTTTCAACATTGACATCAGGAACTTTTCTCAAGGTTATGAACTCAAAATTGGAGGATGTTGCTACACAGCTGAGAGGACAAAGAAGAAAAAAATGGGCTATAATTGAAAGTGTCATTTTCTGTGGTGAACAAGAGTTGTCTTTACGAGGTGACAAAGACAGTGGTTTCTTATCTCTAGGGAAACCACTTCACAAGGATGGAAAGTTTCGGGCTCTGTTGCTTTTTAGAGCATCTTATGAAGAATCTCTTGGAAAATATGTAATAAAGAGTTCAAAGAATGCAAAAAGTCAGAACGAGATTATAAAAGTTTGTGGAAAGCTCACCCAACAACCCAAGAGCAAATATTTTGTGATTTTAGGAGATGAAACATTCGATGTGAGTGGAATACAACAATTTTCATTGTGCGTGCGCAAGGTCACACTTAAATTATATGTGCAGTGAGACAATTTTGAGCAAATGCAAATACTTGGGATTAAATCTGGACCATCTCGTTGGAAAGGGATATGATGGATCTGCCAACATGGAAGGAAAAACTAGTGGAGCATTTTCAAAGGCTACCTATGTGCATTGTGCCTCTCATCGGCTGAACTTGGTGATTTCTCATTCTTTATCTGTTCCTGACGTGAGAAACACCATCGGTGTTGTGGAGGAGGTGTGTAATCTCTTTAGCAACAATGCTCTAGCAAGGGAACAACTGAAAGTAAATGTTGAAAAACTTAAACCGGGGAGCAAGAAAAGAAGGCTTGTGAGCATGTGCGAGACCAGACTTATACAACGCCACGACTCATTGAATGTATTCTGTGAGTTGTTCGAAACCTATAGTTGTGACCTTGAGAGACTTATCTATTGCCCACCGAACTCTGGCACAAACTGCGTCGACACTCTTGGCTGCCATGGAGAAGGGTTGTTTTTTTATATCAATCAAAACGTGTGGATTGATCTTTAGTTTCACTATGTTATTGTCGGCCTATGTTCAAAATCCGAACCATGATTTGGCGCCTGCTGTTCAATATGCTGAACCAGTAAAAAAAAGCTGGAAAAAGTGCGAGAAAATGCTGGATCACAGTTCGGTGATATTTTCAAATCTTGTTCCAAATTAGCAAATGATGTCTTCGGAAGTGAAATCCAGGTCCCTCAAGTGATTGGCGAACAAACGAAAAGACCAAATCCAGCAAGCAACTGTCCGGAAGAGTATTTTAGAAGATTAATACTTTAATCGTGCTTGGATGATTTAATTTGTAGACTTAGAGAAAGATTTCCCAACAACATGGAGATATTATCTTCTCTAGAGATTCTTCTTCCAAAAAATCCCGACGAAGGAAAGCTGAAAGATGTTGCAAAAATTGAATCCTATTGGGTCACTTTTGTTTCTGAACCTATCATCAAAGTAGAGTACAGCCTCTGGTGTGAAAAATGGCGCGCAAAACCAAACAAACCTGTCATGGATATATTGGATGCACGTGATCCAACCTTCCTCCCGTCAATTAGCTAGCTCCTTCGAATCTTCGCTTGTTTACCCGTTTCATTGAAAAGAATCAAATCATATATCCGAAACAACATGGCTGGTGAGCGGCTTGTACTTTTATCAATGTTTACAACGTGATTGACGTTATGGCTACCAACGGAGGGAGAAAAATACTTCTTTAAAAAAAACTTTCTAAACTGAGCTACAAGTACTAACAGGAATAAAGAACTGTGACTATGAGTATAGTTACCAATAAGTAATAAATTGATTTTTAATGGTCTCAGGTGTGCCATTTCCAGTTATAACTAGTAGACCGGTGAGCTGTGAAGCAAGAGTCAATAAAAGTGGAACGTAGAGCTCATGTTCGTGTTTGTCATCTTACATTTTTTTTTTCTGTTGGAGAAAGAACGGCTATGTAATGTACTGCATGTGCAGGTAGGCTTACACTGATATTTAGATGTTTTTTCTCTGATTGTTTTCCGAAAGGTTTATCATCTTGTTTGTCCTCGGCCCCCGAAAATAATTCTGGCTACGTACCTGGAAACGGGAGAAGTTTTTCCCTTGTTCTGTGTGTCACAAATGGATTCTTAGAATTACAAGGGTACTTACAAGCATATTAACAGCTACTTTTTAAGAGCACGTTCAGATTTATCGCTGTGCTTGTTCCAAATTGTAAGCAAGTAGGAAATACATCAAAGGAGGTAATACACGTGAATAAATCAGGTCTATGCGATGTAAGATTGAATTCTCTAATTGGTTGGTTTACTTTTCCATTCCCAACATGTTTTAAAAATGAATGCAATTTGCAAAGCAAGTAAATACTGGCGATTTTACTGAAGGTATTTCGGCGGAGGGGACTGGACTCCATGACCCCCATAAATACGTTCCTGGCCATAGACAATACGGAGATCAAATAAACCACAATTTAATAAGCTCCGAAGGCTAAAGTAGGAAAAATGTTTTATTCTTTCGATAATCTATTAATAAAACATGGATTATAAAAAGTTATACAAAATTGAAATACAAAATACGGTTTACGAAAGTTTATTAAGTGAATATAATTATGTGCAAAAAATATAAAACATAAAAACAGGAAGTTCTCTTATGTTCATGATACATATACTTTCCATATGAATAATTGAAGATACTACACTTTGAGAGGTCTTCTATATGATGAAGGATTACGAATAAATTACTGAAATGCAAGTACGTATTCTACATATGTAATTAAGTAGTTTCGTGAAGGATGGTGGTTATTGCTGACTACTTACGTTTCTAAGAAAGGGATATACAATTCAAATGTGTACGATTGCTAATACATGAGATACAAGATTAACTGCTTTATATATTTATGTTGTCTTTTTATTGAGAATATATCGACATCAATTAATTGGCTTTACTTTAGTATATGTCCTCTCAATATACTTTCTATACGCAATAATAATTATAACAAGCATATTCGAAACAGAATGTAAATTTAGAACAGTGTGTAAATACGTTATAGAGTAATAATGTACAATGTTGTTACAAACAGATATGATTGAAACTAATTAAAATATAAAGATTTTATTCTTTGAAGAATTTTTATTGTTCACAATTTTTGTGTATTCTAAAGGTCAGGAACAATATTCTTCAGGTGAATATATGGATTCTCGATTCTCTTCATTTTATCTGTATCATAGTAAAATTATATTTAGCAGCAGGTGTTGGATCTAGTCACAACCAAACCACCACATTCCAGTAAGCTTTGGAAATCCGGTATCAAGCTGCAAATAGAAAGAACCGAAAATAAACAACAACGTATACAGTTTAAGGCGACGTTCTCGGGGCAGTAACAATCCCAACTAGGAGTAAGGGCTCATTTTCACGAAAACTTGCGTTGCTTGCTTTGCTCGCGATTTAGGTTAGTAGCCAATTGAAAAGCGTGTTTTATTGTAAGGTAAGTGTAACACATGTTTCAATTGGCTACTCACCCAAGTCGCATGCAAAGCAAATGAACCCTAAGTGGTGAATGAAAAAAAAATCTAACCTGAATTCTGTCACCTATTTCGGTGAACTGTGTAAAATTGCATAATACATGTGTAAAATTTCATATATATTGCAAAATACAAAATTCTTGCCAAGATGTAAATATTGTTTACAGCGTGTACTATTATATGCACACATTGCACAGTCCTGTACGTCCATAACTCACGAATTAAGACAAATAAAAATCGAGACACACAGTGATAACAAGCATAAAAACTGAGTTAGAACTGAAAATTTGGTGCACTGAACACTATTCAGTCACTCCAGTATCGTTATCTAGAGCTCGATGGTACGCGCATATTACATCCCACAGTGTTCGTCTAGCAAGTTTTGTTTTACGGACATTGATAAG
>JAGDQP010033955.1:0-20390 GCA_022664845.1 Lepisma saccharinum | reverse complement strand
CGACTCCCTCAGGCCATTGAACATCTCTGCTGAACAAAGTGTGTTATTTGGTCAGTGGTGTTGTCTAGCAGTGTTTTTGGTTATTTACTAGCCCAATTTTTAAACCTGAGGTTATTCCCAGTCTCAAGGCGAAAATTGAGACGGAATAACCTCAGGTTTCAAAATTGGGCTAGTAAATAACCAAGAACACTGCTAGACAACACCACTGACCAAATAACACACTTTGATCAGCAGAGATGTTCAATGACACTAGGGAGTCGGTAATCTTCCACGTTTGTATATACAAACTTTACAATCACCACTACTGTTTAATTTTGCGTTAGAATATGCGATTTAAAAAATTAAAGGGGACAAAAAGGGGCTATCAATTGAATGGTATGAATCAACTGTTTGTATACGCAGATGATGTATATTTAATAGGGGACGAAATAGATGCATTTCAAAGCTACACAGATGTATTAGTAGAAGCGTGCGATGAGACATTTCTACAGGTAAACATAGATAAAACAAAATACAGGATAACAAACCGAAACACAGGGAATGAAGGAAATAAAAACATAAGAATTAAGGATGAGGTCATAGAGAAAGTAAACAAATTTAAGTACTTGGGAGCATACGTAACAAGCAAAAATGAGGTCACGGAATCACTAGGTGTAGTTTCAAACTGAAATAAATTATAATACCAATACATATAACAAGCCTTGTCAGTATATTTTTAATACCATGTTATCCCATAAGTAATGTCGTATGTGCGATGACCGCTGCAATGACGCCACCTGACGAGCAAATATTGAAGTAGACGGTACGTGTCATAGCTGAGCCATATAGGGCACTTGCTTGTGCAGCAGTATGTAGAAGGAGAACGGTCTACTCCACGTTTTGGAAGTGTGGCTTGTGTTGATCATGGCAGTGTCGAAGAACCACATACGGCATGTCATGCTGTATAAATTCCACCAGGGACATCCAGTCAGCACAGCGGCACGAAACATCAGTGCCGTGTATGAACAGGGTACTGTGGATGTGGGAATTGCCCAAGAGGTGGTTCCAGAGGTTTCGGTCTGGGGACACCAGCTCCACCGATAACCCAAGAGAAGGGAGACCTGTGCTGCTGGACAACGATGCCCTGCGAGCAGCGGTGGAGGTAAGTCCAATGCAAACTGCTGAAGAACTGGCCAGCGAACTCCATGTCACCCATTCGACCGTTTATCGTCATCTGCCGGACCTTGGGCACCTATCAAAAGTCGGAAAATAAGTACCCCATGCGTTAACGCCTCAACAGAAGCAGCAGCGAGTTGACATCTGCAGTTCTCTGCTTATCCGTCACAGACGCGAGCCATTTCTGGAGAGAATTGTGACAGGGGATGAAAAGTGGGTCCTCCACTATAATATTACACACAAACGGCAGTGGGTACCTAAAGGGAGAGGGGGCAGGAACTGTGCCAAAAGAGAATTTCCACCCCTGTAAAGTGATGCTGAGTGTTTGGTGGGATATATGTAAGATAATCCATTTTGAGCTCTTCCCAGGTAACCAGACCATCAATGCGGACTTCATTGTTGGAGAAACGTCCTTCTCTGGTTAATCGCAACGATGTGCCCACCCACGGTGATAACGCGCGCCCACACATGGCAATAAAGACCTGTGCTAAGATCAGGAATATGGTTGGGGAAATTCCCTATTCTGAGTTTTCACCAGATCTTGCACCAACAGACTATTTTCCTTTTCGAAGCCTGCAAAACCACATTTCCGAGAAAAATTGCAAAATGAGGATGGCGTGCGACGAACAGTAATTAAGTTCTTTGCCACCAAACCGGTGATTCAACAACTAGTTGATTGGTGGCAGAGTATTGTGGAGTCCAATGGGGACTATTTTCCTGACTAACGGTAGTGTTCCAGGTAAGTTATCGTTATTTTCCTCACGGTGCAAAAATACGACATTACTTATTGGATAAGCTGATAACAATAACTACCACACACATAACCCATAATGCCTTATAGGGTGCTAAAGAATAAACGGAGCTGAGTAAGAAACAGACGTGACGCGTACATTTGCATTTCTTTGAGAGGCAAACTATCATAGCGCGTGGCCGCCTCCTTAAAAACACAGTTGCTGCACTGTTCTTGGCATAGTTATTTCATTATGGAAAAATATAGTTTATACGTATTCTTAATAATAATAAACGAAGGAAAAAATATTTTTTTTAATCGAAAACCTTAATTTTTGGCTTATTTCTGAAGTTAATTATTAATATTATTATTTGCCCAGAAATTATAAACGGCACGGATTTAACCTAGACCTGGACAGGACATGTGAACAACCTTTGCAAAAAATGTATGGCGCCTTACACTCTCTTCGCCACTTAAAAAATTTGCTTCCTGAATCCATCAAAGCCACTTTAGTAGAATCCATTGTAATATCACTAGTGGATTACTGCGATACTGCTTAAAACAACCTTACTGAAAACCTAGGGCGTGTTCGGAAATACATAACGAAATTCACGGAATGTACGATCTTAACGATGAAAATTATTTTCGTGAAATTCGTTTTCTTCGTAATTTCCGAACCCTCCGGTTTCCGTTGCCAGGGTAACGATAGACACCGACTCTCATGTATAACAAAGAAATAAACGAAAATAGAAGGTGTGGTTATAAGTAGAGACATGAGGCTCAAAATACAAAGCAAGTTAGTTTCTTGGAGAGATTCTCTTCCAACGATAACGTTATTTACGAACATGTAAGGCCTTTCTTTGGCGAAATATCTTCTATTCACTTCAAATTTAATTTGTTACAGTTGTATAACGAACGTAGCATTCTACTCGTTGCATTTGGTCAACAGTAGAATAAACCGATTCTCTTAGATACAAGAATTATCTGGCTGAAGTTCCTACATACTTCTATATCCTTCATAATTTCCATGACTTTGCCAACTAAGTCACATTTACGGCACAAGAAAAATGTTCCAATTACAGAAAATATTTAAAATAAATTGCAAGGAATTAACATTTAACGTCTTAGTCAAATTGTATTGCCAAGAAGAGAAACCAATGTATAGTTGAGCAAAATTAAGCCACTTTGGGAAACTATTTTTATATGGGGCAGTTTAGTAACTTTGGACTTCGGCCCGTCACGATTGGCCTTTAGCTGTTAAAATTCACACTCATGCCCCTGCCGGGACTCGAACCCGGGACTTTCGAGCCGATGGTCTATCACCGCAGACCGATCGGCCGAGACAAAACAACTATTTTAATAAATACTTGATAAGAGTCAATTTTATACCGCCCTCAGCCTTAGATGTCTACAGGCCACAAGTAAAATTCAATTCAATTCCATCTTATACAAATCTAATGCTTTTCACGGATTACAATTTAAACGAAAAAGAACGTGGTCCATTCAGGCTTTATAAAAGCTAAAACAGCATGCCTTTCTTCAAGAACTTGTTGTTTAACTGAAATCATTAAAATAGTTTGTCATAATACACAGAACTGGAGAGTTTCTTTCATAAACGCAATAATTTTGTACCATACTTTATTCTTTCTTTTACTCAAAAAGCCTCTAGAAAAAGCATTCTTCAATAGTTTCATCTTTTATTGGTGGTGCTATCTAGTGTCAATCGTGATATCTAACTGCAATCCACAGCTCGAAAAAGTGTTAAATATGGGAAAGTAAAGATAAATCAATTGTTTAAGATAAACCGTTGTATTAATCTGCTATGTAAATTAGTTGTGTCAAAATTATTCCCTACTGCAGAAATAGCAGCCATGGCTATACTTTTATACCTCTAGATGAAGCAAAATAAGATTACATGATGCGAAACGAGGTAAATTTATCATGCGGATGGTGGCCATGTTAATTTTAACGAAGTTCACGAAGTCAGAGCTAATTCGTTTCGTGCGCGAACAAAATTAACTGAGAGCAACTTTCCGAACGGGTAACTAAATGAACGAACTTCACGAAAGTGGTTTCCGAACGCTTCGTGAGAGAACGAGATTAACGCGTTAAACTCGTTCGTAGTTTCCGAACGAGCCCCTAGTAAAACGCTTATAGTGCATACAGAATACCTGTGTCCGCTTCGTATTTAACGCTAAATACTTCGACCATTTATCGCAATATTATAATTCGAGATGGAGTCGGTACCAGAATTTCTCGCTACTCGATACCGATATTTATTTCTGACCTTCGATACACGATATTCGATACTTTCTGCAACATTGCTCTATAATCCAAATCATACATAGTTAAAAATAATTAAGTAATATGTAAATTAGAGATAGATCGATACCAGAATTTCTCGATACTCGATACTGGTATTTATTTTTTCCCTTCGGTATTTGGTATTTTCTTCAACTTTGTTATACCGCACACAGCACAGGTACATTCTAGGAATATGCTACGAATACCGTAATGTCCAGAATGAGCGCATATCCTAAATATATCACTGAGTATATTCCAAGAATATTCTACGAATATGTCGAGAGGAATTATTCTTTGGAGGTTATTTTCAGAATATTCCTGAAACTCCAACCCACAATATCCTTTTAATATTCTAAAAAGAATATCCTAGGACTATTCTTATTTAATTCAAAAAATTCTGGGACATAGTGCGTATTATGTGGATCTAAATTGGATATCCCTAGGAAACCCTGTACTATTTGGGACAACGCAATTCAATCAAAAGTAATATATAATTTGGAGTGATGAGAGTTATAAATATAACAGGTAGAATTATAAAATATTTAAAAGAAATAAATAGTAAAAATCAGCCCTTTATGCAGATAAAAATATACGAACAGTAGAAATTGATTTATTCATAAACAAGCGACGCAATTAAAAGTGAGAAACAGTCATCTTAAAGAAGTATGAACATTACATCAGACAGGCTTCCAACAATAACATAGGATCTCATGGTCATTGTGATTCACGGCTAATAGAAAAAGTTCAGCGATCCAAAAGACCAATATAACAGGTTACACAAATGAGAAGTAAAAACTTTGATAACAACATTGCACGTGCAATTAATAAGGTTATTTTAACAATTATTCCCAAAGCAGAGAATCTGTAGTTATGAACTCAGGATATGATCTCACTTGTTGTTTTAAAGATTTGTCACGATCAATAATTATAAAAATTAAAGAGCTATTTGTCATATCATATCTGTAAGTTTTAACACAAGAAAAATATTTCAGAAACGTCACTTTTAGTGTTCTAATATTGGAAACAAGTGTTACGTACCATGTCCAAATATTAAGCACGTGTAAAGTAAAGAGAAAGAATCAAGGTTGTTTCCCATTTTCCTCCATCCCTTTCTGATGTAAAAATCTCCATGATTAACTATTCTCCTCCACCTGCAGGATATGACGTCAACTGCCAGAAAACGAAAAGGCCGAGTTTCCTTGTCCTCTCGCTACCTCCAAGTGAACAGAATTAATCTGATGAAATTCAACATTATAAAAAGACAATTGACTTTGACCCCACATGCTGGTAATAGCACCGACTTTGAATTGTTAACTTGTACTCTGCGCTCGCTTTTCCAAAGGTGAACTTAATCAAATTGATCATAGTTTTGTTCAAACATCTTCGAACATTAATAGAACCAGAACTTTCTCTAGTATCCAATGCATTTAGTAGAAACAACAAACTGTATATGTATGTGTTAGGCAGACAAGAAGAAGACGAGAAGTGAAAGTGTTAGAGATGTTATTTCAAGGAACATTTACATCTTCACCTCATCGTGAAGGCAGAGACTTCATCAGTGAACAAAGGGAGAGGTACGTGTATGAAAGGGCATGATTCTTAAATGTAAAAGTAAACTACTAGCTCAAATCACTCTAAATTTAAATCGACCAAGATAAATAATTTGCGAGAACAGTTCAAAACTATCAAATAAATTAGTAAAATGTATGTTCTATTTTGAATGCATAATATCAGTACATCCTCCCATAATTACTAGGTTATTAGGTCTTTTAAAATTAGATCTATGTCATTTCTTCGTTGAAAAGTAAGTATGTTCAAGTGTATTCATTGTGTACAAATAGCGCATTTATAGTTGTTGTCCGATTTATGGCAGATGAGTATGGATTGGCTACGCCGCCCAAAGAGACTCAAATAAGGAAAGAAAATCGTACATAAAACGAACTATTAATAATAAATATAATGTTTGGTATCGTTTAATAGTTCTATTGCATCTCGTATCTTAAAATCTTACAATAGCTTTGTATAATTTTATCTTAAATACTGTGTCCCTCAGTTATAGCGACATCGGTTCTAAGGATACCTTGCCTATAGCGTCAAGTTCTATGGTATTAACATATTCCTCATAACTGCATACACCTCGGTTTACAATAACATTCGGCTATAACGACACCATTTTTCAAGTCCGTTGGATGTCATTATAACCGAGTTCTACTGTAGCTTTATATCTTTGTTTTACAGAAGAGTGGAGGTAGTATTTTTACAATTTGAAACTGTTAAAGTTAATACTTATTTCACTTAATAGGGTGCATAAAAGTATAAGAAAACCAGCAATAACATCTTAATATACTTTTCAGTGGTTGGATGTTATAGTATTTTTTTTTTTGGGTTAAGAAACACGAGCATTTTCTCTGCATCTGAATCAAGTCGACTTTTGCCACGCTTTTTCTGTCAAATCTGATTTAGTCTAGGCGGTACACAAAAGTATACTGCATTTCTTGAACAAATAATGCCGCTTTGTACAGAGATACTTCGAAGCGAAGAGAACAATTTAGGAAGGGGAGGCATTAAAAATATCCCTTAGAATTCAAGATGGCGGCCATTTTCCAAAATGGCGTCTTGCATCGAAACATTTCTAAAAACGTTCACGCTATATCAATGTTTGTTGTCGTTTCAATATGCTTTTACTCGTAGAACACAAATCTCACGTCGAGGCATTCAAAATTTCACTTACAATCAAGATGGCGGCCATTTTCCAAAATGGCGTCTTGCGTCGAAAAATTTCTAAAAACGTTCCCGCTATATCATGTTTGGTGTCGTTTCTGTTAGAAATGAAATAGAGGAAAGATTCCCATTATTGTAATATGCGTGGTGAATGACATCAATATCTGAAGGTTTAGGCATATCCTATTATTGTAATATCTTGGCTTTGAAAGTTTAAAGTTTAAACAGCTGATTGATTTATTTACGTCAGTATAAAACTGTGCTCTATAGATAGAGGATTTCGTGGAGTATTATTACAAGATTACTACTTATTTTAATGGTATAATCAACCGGAAAGTATACACATCTATTATTGAGAAGGATATTTTAAGGTAAAAGATTTTAATGAACAAATATGAGTTTATGTACTGATACAGTGTGGCTGATGATTCAACAATGTAAACACAGAAATGACACTATTTATGTTTAATGGAATTTCGTAGTTTGGAAAGCTGATTTGACACACATTATTTGTTACTGTGTCTAAAGGAAATATGAGAGTTAAGCATGAACTGAAATTTGCATGCTCGTATACTATTTGAATGTATATGTGTACAGTATAATGAAGTAGAAGCTAGTTTGCGTACATCTAGCTATTATTAAAGAAACTTTGATAAGCTAACCTAATGAAACTTAACTTTATTGTGAGTGGCTATTGCACGGTAAAACTAATCTAACCTACCAGGTGTATGCATAAGTTTTTGCCCGTTTTTTTGGTAAAGAAAACACGTAACTTTCAAGGGAAATTAATTTTGTTTTATTCAAAATATTGGCCATCGGCTTCTACACATTTCGCCCATCTTTCAGGTAATTGATGCATACTATGCCAGAAACACTGATTGTCTTTTGCGGCAAACCATTCGTCGAGCCAGTTTCCAACGTCTTCGAAATTGTTGAAGTTCTGCTCTGCGAGCGCGTGCCCGATTGATGCGAAGAGGTGATAGTCAGATGGCGCCAGGCCTGGGGAGTACGGCGGGTGCGGAAGTATGTCCCATCCAAGCGATTTCAAGGTGTCTTTCACTGGTTTTGCTGTGTGAGACGGCGTATTGTCGTGTAACACAATCACTTTGCCATGTCTTCGGGCCCATTCCGGTCGTCTTTCGATCAATGCGTGATTTAAATTAATCATTTGTTGGCGATAGCGTTGTGCATTAACGGTTTCGCCGGGCTCATGAGCTCGCCGCCAAAACGGAGTTCATAATACACAATACCGCTCTGGTCCCACCAGACACAAAGCGTGGTCTTCTTGCCGAAGCGACTTGGCCTTGGTGTTGAAGGACCGGCTTCGCCAATTTTTTCCGCTTCGGGTTTTAAAAAAAATCCATTTTTCGTTACCCGTCACAATTCGATACAAAAGGGATTTTCTTTCGTGGCGTTGAAGCAGAATTTCACAAGTGACTGCGATTTTCCATTTGACGTTCATTCAAATGTTGTGGGAACCATTTACCCAGTTTATTGATCTTCCCCATTGCTCGTAAACGACTGCTGATTGTTTCTTGTGACACATTTAATGCTTTTGCCAATTGCTGTTGAGTTTGAGTTGGGTCATCTTCCAATAACACCTGCAATTGCTCGTTTTCGCACTTTTGTGGTCTACCAGAGCGCGCACTGTCTTTCACATTGAAATCACCACTTTTAAATTGTCGAAAGCATGTCTCACATGTTCTAATCCATGGAGCGTGTTCACCATATGTTTCTACCAGCACACGATGACTTTCAACAGCCTTTTTTCTTTTGATTAAATAAGAAAAGCAATGCGTGCCGCAAATGTTGTTTTTCAGGCACAAACTTCGACATGATCACTGAACGATAAAACAAAGACCTAGCGTTTGGTGGACTCAACTTGTGTGTGTTTGTAGTTAAATGTCAGACGAACAAAATGACGTATGTGTCAAATGAATACGCAGCGTACTTTTCGCTGGCGCCATCTCTTAGGTAAACCGGAAACTACTTATGCATACACCTGGTAAACGAATCTAATGGAACTAAAGGTATTCATTAGAATCTGCATGTTAATATTGTCACACTTAGAGGTTGTAGGTAACTAACCTAATTCGCCAAATCCTTTAGTACGAATACGGTACAAATTGTGACAATATTTGGCGACGCAGGAGAACGAACTCATGTGGATATTTTAAAGTGGTTAGTGTAGTTAAAATGGTTAGTGTAAGTTCCAACATTTGTCTGTATTGGATAAAAGTGATACAGATCCCCATTATTGCAATATGCATGGTAGTTTCATTTTACTCGTAGAACACAAATCTCGTAAAACGCAAATTAAAATATACGATTTTGAAAATATTTTGAAATGATACCAAACACTTGATAACTTAAACGTTTTTGCAAATTGCAGACCGAAAGACGCCATTTTGCAAAATGGCAACCATCTTGAATTCTGAAGGAAATTTTGAATGCCTCTACTTTCTAAATTGTTCTCTTAGGTTCCAACTACAACTGTATAAAGGAGCATTCTGTGTTCGCAAAGTGGAGTACATTTTCGTGTACCACCAAATGGCTTACAATTGCAATACCGTGGGCAAAAATGTATTTGTATATATTTAAAAGCAGTTGCTTCAGAGTGGTAACTTAATCTTTATTTTATTTTTTAGGTTATGACGTCTCAACTCTGATATGTCTCAAACATCTTCCAAAAGACTGAAGGTCCACTTAGCCGCTAGGAAGACCAGCGCCATAAAGACAGATTGAATGGACAAAATGTTATTTGCGTCAGCAAGACCAAAATGAAAACCTTGTGAATCCAGTCCGAAATAAGAACGTTAAACAACGTAATAAAGGGTATGAAAGCTCGGAATATTCAAGAGCTTCATCATTTGGGTGAGCTCGCATCCTTCATAAATTTCAAGAGTCTGGATGAGGGAGAAGGTATAATATGTACATTTATTAATCGCGAAGCAAAGTGGCACAAATCATGGTCACTAAAGTTTAATTCAAATCAACTTAAAAGAACACGTAAAAAAGTCTTGAAAAGTTCTACTCAATATATTCCGTCACCTCAAGCATCTACCTCTGTTACTGGAGATGAAGGGAATTACGTAACTAGATCAGCTGTTCCGCCAATTAATACATTAGCAGACATATGTTGCTTATGTAGGCGTGGAAAACTATGGAATAAACCGTTGCATCAGGTGATGACATTCGAAGTCCAATCTGAACTTCGAAGTGCAGTAACACCAGAAACACTTGCAGCACTTGGTTCCAGAGACTTTATCTCCCAAGAAGTAAAATATCACAAGCAGTGTATTAATAAGTACATGAATACGTTGCGGCCAAGAGCTGACGTGGACCAAAGCAAGTTAATTTGCAAGAGGATCGCATTAGCAGAATTAGTGTTATACATACAAGGAAAACTTGACACAGATGGAATAGATTTCGTTTTCAAGATCTCTGACCTAAGTAAAATTTACGATGATAAGCTCAACATTCTGTTAGGTGTAAAAAGGATCATGATTATGTTAAATCGCATACATCTCGCTTGCAGGAAAGAATTGAAGCCCACTTTCCTTAGCTTATTTCAATCAAATCTCGAACTGGATACCAACTTGTTCGAGATAAAATTAACTTTCTTAGCTACGAAAAGAAAGTAAATTATTATGGAGATGCTGTCGCCTGCATGATGTTTTCGAGATGTTTGAGAAAAGAAATTTCAGCATGTGTTTCATTATAATTTTCCGAAAAATCGTCAAAAAAACGTCTGAACCACCTGCACTGATAGCCGTTGTTAATATGATACTTTATGATACGTCTGTACAAGAAGAATACTGTGCCACCAAACCTGCTTTGACTATCAGTTAATTAGTGATGTTTAATTATCATGAAAGAATACCTAAAGTATTATTGTGCGCAACAAGAAACATCATGAACCTCCTTTGCCACTCTATATCGGCTTATCGCTTTATGGAAGACCAAGAAGGAAATCAACTATTGATGAATTGCATAGCCTTGGAATATATGTGTCATCAAATCGGATATATGAAGTAGCGTCAAATTTGTGCCAATTAGTTGTGAATCGTGCCGCCGAGGAAGGCGATGTATGTCCTTCAAACTAACAACTTAACGTTTTCAATGTTGCAGCATACCATAATATAGATCATAGCCCCAGCAGCTCTACCTCGAAGGGACCTTTCCAAGGAACAAGCATCTCTGTTTTTCAGATGCCAAAATTCGACAAATCCGGGACAGATAAAGTCAACAAAAACTTCGTTCATTGATGTGAACAGCCGTTCACGCAGAGTACCTGAACTCCCTGACAACTTTTCCATTGTTAAATCAGTTAGCCTTCCATGAAAACAACCTGGAATTCCGCAATGTAACATTCTCAGTGAAAACATGATGCCTTCCTTCAGATTGAACAATAATTTTCATAATGAAGAAGACAGGTTAGAATTCATTAGAAAAACACCATAATAATGACACTTACGAAGATTGCGACCTTTTGTGGGCAGTATTTCACGCAAACAATTGTACTGGAGATGTTTATCCAGCAGTTAAGTCTTTATTTCCACTTTTCCATGAAGAGTCTTCATCAGTTTCCATGATATGCCATGCACTTAATTGTGTGCACCAGAGCTTTTATTGCTATTTCTAATCCGCTACCTGCACTTCAGACTGACATAAAGCAGCTTTTAGAACGCTTTGTGGTCATTCTGTATTGTGGTGTAGCAGCTGAATTCGAGTCTGTTAACACATCAAACAAATATCTGTTTGTTACCAAAGCGAAACCATTGACAAGTCTTCCTCCTACATCTGATGCGCTTGCATTACACACTCTTCGAGCCACGTTACAAGCTGGGCATATATGGGGTCAAGCAGATAGCATCATTACTCATATACCATCTCCAGATCATTGGGGCTGGATAAAGCAAGGTGTAGAGTGGACTCCACAGTGGTCTACACAGCCTGCAGTTTGGAAAGCCTGCAGAGAACTTCTGAAATGTGGATTTAAGGAGGGATGTGTATCAAATAAGTGCTCCTGCAAAATTACCGGTATTCCATGCACACTGATGTGCGCAAATTGCAAAGGAAAATGTCAAAATTCATAACATAATGAACAATATTTGTTGTTTTTATTTCATTTTATAATTGTGAAAGATTTTGCAATTTTGCATTATCATTGTGTATAGTTATTTAATATAATTATAATATTTTGCTTTATTTTGGTGTCTGATGTTTATTTTGACATTATATTCGTCTTCTGCAAAGATAAACCGTGGAAATGACACCAAGCACGATAAAATGTGGACATTTTTGCAAATGTTAGTGTGCAAGACGCCATTTTGAAAAATAGCCTCCGTCTTGAATTCTAAGGGAAATTTTGAATGCCTCCCCTTCCTAAATTATTCTCTTAGTTGTAAACTATAACTGTGTAAAGCGTCGTCGTGTGTTCAAAAAGTGCAGTATATTAGACAAATTTGTCGTGTACCGCCTAGACTAATTGTTCTTTTTTGAGGATTGCGCTCATAAGAGCTAGTCGGTATAGACACACTCACGTCAGGCAAATTCCTCTCTCTCTCTGTCTGTCTGTCTCTCTGTCACTGACAAACACCGAAACTATTAGGAAAGCAAGTATTATTTATTATATGGTGTTTTTGAAGGATGGATTAGCGGTTTTGTAGTTTCCTAATATCAGCATTGTATCTACCATGGATCCGTTCTTTCCTCTCTTTTTTCACTCACATTTGACCGATAGTACAAATTATGCGTCTTCTTATTTTATGACGGTATGAGGGTATGTCTGTATGTGTGTGTGGCTGGATAGCCGTGAGTAGTGAATTACTGAAAGAATGTCGGTTTATAGGATTCATAATCCTAGGGAAGGAAAAATGACAATGAAGAAACAGTTCAACTGTTGTCCTGAAACTTGAGACGCGGAGGTCCTTTTTTGGTGGAGAAGAGGCCATGCTAGTCGTTGAAGAACTAAAGGACTATAACATTTCTCACCAATTGAAATTTTGTTTTCAGTAGGCTTCTCCCCAACATAAAAAACAGGAAACTTCCTTCAAAGTATTTTTCTCTTGCATTCTCAAGAACCTTTTTGTCACAGTATTTTATATTCAGAGAAAGAAAATTATTTAGATTTTGCTTACCCTGCTTGTTTTTTTCTTCTTCAGCATAACGCAAAGTGAGTGCGTGAAAAATACAAAAACAAATTTAGGATGGGGTGAGGGACTGAAATCGGACACTTTTCTTTCTAGATTCTTTCTGTGTGTGTACGAATTTTTTCATTCAGTACTCAATATTTCTTAAACCGTTATGAATTTCTTCTACATTTCAAGAACTTTATATCCCAACAAATAGAGAAAAATTGCTACCAGAATTTATTGATACTTCGAATACTTATTTCTAACCTTCGATAATTGATATTTGATATTCCATACTTTTTTTCAAAATGTCTTCCATACATTATTTGAAATTAAAATGTAAGTGTATTGCTTTCCTATAACTTAACTCTGTCCTGAGTCATAGATGCATAAAAGTCATAAATAAAATTCAAATTCAAGAATCTTAAAGATGTAAGTTATAGACCTAACACTCTACCATGGGATTATTTACAGAGGAAGATATTAGTCTCAAAAAAGATCGAAGTATCCAAAAAGTATCGACTCCATTAGTTGAGGTATCGACCGATCCCGATACTTTGCAAGTTTCGGTAGTATTGAAAGTATCGTGAACCCATCACTAATTATAATAAATTAGGCTGGTTTGAACTTCGCACGCGACGACGTTAACATGCTCTAAATCTACTTTATAAATTATTCACAATGAAAAACCGTCATACTTGTCATCCAGGTTCAAATTTATCAGGACACTCATTCCCTAAATACTCGCTCTAAAGAGAACATGGTACTCTCACACGGGAATGAAGCAGCTGGGAGGTGGAAATGTAGAACACAGTGTATATCTTTGTGCAGGGTTCAGCGAGCTGTATACGAAATGGAATGTAATTTGTGCAGAATGAATACAGATTGCGAGAAAAAAGGCAAAATGTCTACGCGTGGAAAAAGTAGACGAAAGTAGTTTCCTGGGACTTTGTCCCTTCTCTCGTAGTTGTCGACCTCCCCTGGGGGTGACGACATGATTTTTCATATTGTCCAAGGTCCTCATTGCAAAAATAGAAACTCAGGATCACTGAATCTTTCAGTGTATAGTCAACGCATGCTAGCGACTCGTCTAGTATTATTTGGATAGTCATACTATCCTGGCGCACGGCAGCCTCCATAAAAGCACAGTTGTTGAACTGTTTTAGTCATAATTATTTCAATGTGAGAAGAAACATGATTTTATTATACATATTGTTAATAAAAATAATAATATTACCGATAAATAGACGAAACCCTATATTTTTTTTTAAATTCAAAGCTCCCTTTCTGCTTATTTCTGAAAAATAATTTTTCATCCAGAAATTATTGAAGGTATGGATTTTTGTCAGGACTTTATTTATAGAGAATTTTATTACCTACCATTTATAAAGAAGAACTATTACCTTACCACGTTTAGTATGTTAGTTATGATCGATTCCGCGATTGGTGTTTTCTGAGACTTTCCCTTTCCCCGCAGTTGTAGACCACCCCCGGGGGCGACGACATGGTTTTTCATACTCACTAAAGTCCCCACAACCAAAATCAAAATCTCTGACTATTTCAATGCATACTCAACGTAATCTAGCGCCTGCACTATTACGGTAGCACAAATAAGACGCCATCAACTGACGAAGTTTCTGTGAGAAGTTGCAAGTTACAAACTTGCTAACAGGAACACTCGCCAGGTGACAGCCCGATTTTGATCAAAATTCGAATGTAGGTACAGTGTCTAGGTAAACATTCACAGCTAAAGTTGGAGATGCTGTTGTCAACAAATGAGAGATATGCGCGAACAAAAGTTTATGTGCTATGTTAAAAGATAGCACATAGACCTTTTTCGCATACGCCTCAAATAACGACAGGGGTAACCGAGAAAGAAGGAACGTAGAGAGCAAGTAAATAGAATACAGAGTACATAACACGCCTTTCCTTTTATACACTCTTACATATATTGAAAGTAAATGGCTATTATTTGATACTGGACAGGAGGTTATCCATGCTGGATGGTATAACGACAATGACTGCCATCTTGAAAGCGGTCATCTTGACTATGCTTCAAAAATTTTAAATGGTCATGTGACATATCAATCTGTGCTGAAATGTTCCAAGAAACCTAATGAAGTTAGTTTTGGCATAACTATAATCCTATACGAGAAAATGACACCTGAAATCGACCTGGAGAATGTGCGAGTCGAATGATGAAAAATATCTTTTTTAAACAGTTGAAGGAACAAAAACCAAACGGCTAGAGAAGCGGCACTGTTATATTTGTAAATATAATTTTCATGGTCACAATATGAACTGCACAATAAAGATTTAAATACACAAATGGAAGATGAAGTACCAATTTCAAGAAGGCGTAATGCTAGATGGAAGTGACATTCTTCAGGTCAATTTCACGTGTCATTTTGTCGCACAGGATTAGACTTATGCTAACAACTAACTTCATTGGGTTTCTCGGAACATTCCAGCACAGATTGATGGCCGGCCCACTTATTATTTAAAAATTTTGAAGCATAGTCAAGATGGCCGCTTTCAAGATGGCGGTCATTGTTGTCATACCACCCATCGCGTATCCTTCTGCCCAGTATACATTAATAGCCATTTGCTTTCAATATATATAATAATTTATAAAAGAAAAGGCGTTTTCCGTGCTCTGTATTCGATTTACTTGCTCTCTATACATTCCATCTTCTCGCACGCCCCTGTCGTTATTTGTTGACAACAGTACCTATAGTTTTGGCTATGATTGTTTACCTAACACCAAGGGCGTCGCTTGAAATTTTCCCAAGGGGAGCAATATTAAGAGAACATCTCTCCCAACCCGTCTGGTCAGCGTGGGAGCAGTAGACCAACTCCTCCCTTCGAGGAGAGATCTCATCCACTAGTGGATTGAATATGGCTGTGATTTATTATATATATATATATATGTGTGTGTGTGTGTGTGTGCGTCACTGTCACAGATATGGGAGAAATGTACAGATGAATCATGAAGAGGAGCAAGTTATATTCATTTATTTATTTATTACATATGATTACCGAACATTCGTTAGACTACAGTTTACCATTTTCTTAAGATAAGATAAAATTAATTTATGGGCGTACAGTTTTATTAAACATCACTTTCTGGTTAGTTGGGGTTTCCTCCTTCCAGTAGCACTATCGTTTGTAAAGGCAAAGCAAGAAAGTACATAGCAAGATATGGCTGTGTTAACACTTTTTGGTGTCTCAGGACGACCATTTCTTGTTTATGTTAAATCAATACAACAAAATGTTGATTTCGGTGATTCAACACAATGGATGTGCTTTTAATGCTGATTGAACACAATATTAGTACTATCATAGTGTTGAATCACTGAAATCACACAACAAACAGTGCTAACAAAAAAAAGTGGTGGTCTCCTCGGTACACGAAAGGTGTTTAATTAACACAGTCAATTTTTGCAGTGTACCAAATTCGCCATTTATGGAAAGGTGGAAATTCCCAGGCACCTATAGATACTTTCCCGAAACCTTATTTTCTTTCTACTTTCTAGAAGAGAACTTGCTAACAGTTTGCTGAACGATATAAAATAATTTCAAACATAAAATAAAAATGAAATCGTCTTAATTAATGGAATCTGAACTTAGAACACAGTACAAAATTTTTTAACAGTGACTTCTCAGTAACGCCGGACATTAACATATCCAACATATTTGAATAGTCAGGATCATCAAATTCCTGGTATGTTAGAGCTCGTTGTTCATTATAATAGAAATTAATATGGAGTGATCAATGACTATTGGATAATTTGAAATCACAAAAAAAAAAAAAAAAAAAAACCGAGACGGCATAACATTGTCAGGCATAGAGGACTTTCAATAATAATTAAGGAAATTTTAAATGGTGAGTGATAGTACTTTTATCAAATCTTGTGTTGGATGTCAAAGATTACAGAAATAGCACATTTTAACAAACATTAAAAGATAATTTATGTGCAAGAATTCCTATCAAAGAAAAGGTTTGCTAGGTAAACTTTCTGTTATGCATTCTCCCAGCATCATCCTTTCGGCTTGAGCCAAAATTATCTAAAGATCTTTAAAAACTTCTAATTCAAATTCTATTTGAAAGTCCTTGGTAATCAGACACATTTTTTAAAAAAATATGTATATAGTAAAAAATAATGGACAAATCACAATCAACAATTTTAGAAAATGGGTTGGATAATTCTTAAGAATAGCTATCAAATGAAGTAATCCATAATTTCAAAATATTTGTTATTGATAAGAAATTTGAAATCCTGGGCTATGCCGGCTTAAGTTAGTGACCTTCAAGTATCTCGTCTTAAAGAATTAACTTCAAAATGAAATAGTTCATTTCATTAATTTTAATGTTAGATAAGTCGCATTTCAAAATTTCAGTGCTTTCCTTGATTTGTTCGGTATTTTTAAAAATTAAAATTATTTTAAAAGAATGTGTACTGTTGGCTTACTCGTGCTTTTTAAACTTTGTATACAAATAAGCGCGCGCGTGTGTGTGTGTCTGTGTGAAAGAGGAAGAAAGAAAGAAAGAGAGAGAGAGAGAAACTTCTTTTTTATTGACTTTCTAGAGGAACTGCTTCAACTTCATAAAACAGATTACATTCACAAGAAATAAAACTTAGATAATAGTACAATAATAACATTCGTGTTTTTACTTTCGATGTTTTTCACATGGTTTGTTTTGTGGGTACAAATTGGCGTATTTGTGATTACATACATTGAAATAATTATGGTTGAGGAAATGTAACGGGAGAATCCCAAATAGTTTTTTATCGCATGCAGTGAAAAGCATAAAAACACATAAAATTTATGAAAATAAAATAGTATTTTTTATAAAATTTGAAATCCAGGATGCCCCCTTGACCCTCCCTGCCGACGCCCTTGTTAGGCACTGTACTTACATACGAACTTTTATCAAAATCGAGCTCTGTCACCTGGTGAGTGTACCTTGTAAGAAGGATGTCTTAATTAGTGACATCGAATGTCTTCGAAAAGTCTATGTTAACCATTCTCTTAAAAATATGCGCCGTACAATACCCCTAGAGCGAAGGAGAGGGAAAAGCTCACGCGATCAAAACATCTTGCAAAATAAGTACAACTGCGCAGTTGTTTGCGTTTCTAAATATTCTTGCTTTTTCAATTCGGGTTGTTTGCCTACGATATCACAAGCACCACTCCTATCCCGCCACCCGCTGCACAGTTGTTTACGCTCTTAATGCTTTTCAAAGATGTCGCTATATTCGCCAAGTGTACAACGTCCAAAATGCTTCCTTTCCTAGACTCCTTCCAAGGTTCCTTCACTTGACTCCTTTGGTTTCTCAGCGAAAGGAAGGAAAGGAAGCATTTAGGATTGAGCCATGATCCTCATGGCCAGAACATGAAGTACACTATAAAGCTTTAAACTCACTAACGGAAGATGAAGTATAATTTTCAAGAAGGCGTAATGCTAGATGGAAGTGATATTCTCCAGGTCAATTTCACGTGTCTTTTGTCATACAGGATTAGAGTTTTACCAAAATCGACTTCGTCATTGTTTTTCAGAACATTTCAGCACAGATTGATATATCACATGACCCACTTACTATTTAAAAATTTGAAGCATAGTCAAGATGACCGCTTTCAAGATGACGGTCATTGTTGTCATACCCTCAAGCATGTATCACCTCCTGTCCAGTATCAATTAATGGCCATTTTATTATGTAACAGTTTATAAAAGAAAAGTTATTTTCCATATTCTGTATTCGATTTACTTGTTCTCTATACGTTCCATCTTTTTTGGGTTCCTTTACCGTTATTTGTTGACGACAACACCTCTAATTTTGGCTGTAAAGGTTTAATTAGGAACTGTACCTACATGCGAATTTTCGTCAAAATAGGGCTCTGTCATCTGCACTGCACCTTTTTAATTAAGTTAGGTTAAACCTTTGAAATGTTAGGTTAAACATTAAAAGATTAGGTTAAGCCTTAAATAAGCTAGGTTAGGTTAGGTTCAACCTTAAAAAGTTTAGGTTTAACCTTAATAAAGTTAGGCAATGTTAAAGTTTAAAGATTTTGTTTTTCTAGGTTCACAAGTGTTTTTATTTTCTTTAATCGAATGAACATATTCGGTAGCAAGACGCTTGTATGAATGCCTACCGTAAGTTATGAAAACGTTTCTTCGGAACTTGGGGGCTGATTTCGTTAAAAGGGTGCACAATGTTTTGCTTTGGAACTTGTGATGTTTGGAAGTAGTTGTGGTGTACAGCACGGACTTTCAAAACTTGTAGATTGTCATACCACTAAACAGAAATTCATACTTTCATCGTATCACCAACTAATATTACGGAATTTTCAATGTCAATATTTAAAGTTACATGAATATATTGCTAGTAATGATCATACCTATGAGGCAGAACATTTAGTAGTGTGCCTGTCTTGTTATCAGGAGATCTCAGGATGGATCACCGGTGCCAACCATCCTGGATGAGGTTTTCTCTGATTCCCCTCGATCACGTCAGACAAATGCTAAGAGGGTACCTTGCATAATGCAATGAAACAAAAATATAAGAAAGTGAAAGTTTAACAAAATGTGAACAAAAAAGTTCATTTATTTTGGTTAAATAGCTAAGTTCTGCCCTGAATGAAAAGTAACATTATGCATTTATCACAGTGTTAGTCTCATTAAAAATGAATATTTATACTGGCTGCGAATTCTGCGCACTTTTGAAATCAGACGATATGAAATATCTTAAATTTGATATTTTTATGAACATTATGGCGTACCACTTGACAACCTTCCGCGTACCACAATTTGAAAACTCCTGGTATACAGCATCTTTTAGATAGACCTTCAATAGGTAATCAGCTTAGGAGAGAGCAGAGGAACCAGGGAGCCACAATCCCTTGCCAATGCTCCTATCTTCAAAAAACTGTCAAAAGACATCGTTTGACGAGATGAATGACTGGTGCCGCAGCCATCCTGTTGAATCCAAATATCTTTTTCATCCTGCTCTAACAAGGATACGAACTTTCATAGATCGGTGCTCTAGCATATAGATTCAGTGTTGCTACTCAACAAAAAAGACTTATCATCGTGTTAATTATATGTGTTACAGATCTTCATATTTTCTTTTTACTGACTTCCTTATTTTTATTGTTATATGGTACGTACATTCATCTTACATCAGATGGTGCCCTTTGGTGCTCACAGTGTTGCCTAGAATTTCTCCAAAAACTACTATTTCGTGCTGACGTCATAAAAAAGTTGATCTACAGTCACACCACATATTGCAAAAAGTAAACGTCGGCCCTAGTTTGAGAGTTTAACATGCGCTAAACTTAGA
>JAGDQP010033954.1:9652-20391 GCA_022664845.1 Lepisma saccharinum | reverse complement strand
TCATTAAGGGTACTGGATTCAACAATACTGTGAAAGATCCCCTGTTTGCCAAAAGATAGCATGTTTATTTTCTGTGTGCCTGTCAAGTTTGTGTCAATTCATTAAACGTAGTATCTTGAAATCCACTTAACCGAAAGTTGTAGTTCCTTTACTTCAAAGTTTACAAACTCATTTAAAACGTTAATGGCAAATATACCGATTTAAAGATTATTGAATGTAGGCTTACAATGTACTTCGATCTTCTTACTGAGCAGTTTGTATCAGACGTCATTATCAAGCAGATTTGATTTTTTTTTTATATATATATATATATATATATATCCTTTAGGCATCTAAGTCTCAGGCCGGGATAGTGAAGGGCAAAGGATGTGGGAAGGTGTCGGTCAAGGCCTAAGTTAAAAGTTCTATCAAAGCATTTGCCTGATATAACTAATGAAAAAAACAACTGAAAAAAAAACTTCGTCAAGATAGTCAGCCGCTAAAATTAAACCCACAACCTCCCAAATGTTATGGTGGCTAGGTGCGTCAAGCTAATAAACAAACCGTAAAAGAACACAATTTACCATACTAAAACTCTTTATTCACTGAGAAAAATTGCAACATAATAAGCTGGACACTAATCACTGGTCCACCTGGGTCAAAAATACCTAAAGGTCATAAATAAATTAAAATCAATAAACATTAGGTGGGACTCACCTTAAAGTTTAACCATTATAATGTTAAGACACTCAAGTCTATTACAAATATGCTATTTTTACATTCACCAAGAAGAATTAAACTAGTTCTAGCCATGCACACCTTGTAAAATATTATAATGAACTCAATTAGTACCAGAGCAAAAACGTACGGCAGTAACAGAATGTTAGCTTCGGATACAAACATTTCTGGGTTCAACCCCCGCGGCAGACCATCTTCACGTATTCCAGAGGTTTTCCTCTGTCAGTCAAGCGTAATAGTTCTTTAGAACTTCCCTTAGCTCATCCTTTATTCTATCTTATCAGAGATCGGCCTCGGTCTCGTGTGCTCAGAATTAATCTGGAGTAACTGATGAACAAATCTAAAACACAGCCTTAATTAGGATTGCCGGCCATTGAGGTCAAACATAGGAACTTCTAAATGTGAAATCAATACTATAAACTTGATCACTGTTGACGGTAGAACTCTTTTGAAGAAAATAATATATATATATAAAATACTGTTCAGAAAACTTGTAGGTAAACCTGTAAAATCATAAAAAGCTAAAGTCAGGATAGCCGCTAGCAGTATTCACCCTTGTGGCTCTGTCTAGTGTTGAATCAAAATCTGCACCAATAACAATTAAACTTCAATGCCTAATATTGCTAATACAATATTTGTAATTAATACAAATAAAGTTTTAAAAAACTCGTCCTACTGCAAAGTATTAAACCCAAATTCATTTTACTTTAAAACAATAAATTCCTGTTCATCTACAAATTCTATTTGTTCTAAATTATCTTTATACTCCGCATTAAGAAATGTTTCAATTAAATGTAACACCAAGAGGAAGTAACTCAACTGATAGAGAGTTGACTTTGCATTCGAAAGGGTCTAAGTTTAATTTTAGCGGGTGACTATCCTGACAAGTGTTTCCTCAGCCATGCCAGTCAATACTGGGATGGTACCTTCAAACTAGTCACTGGCCATTCCTTCGTCCGGCCGGAGACAGAGATACTTAAAGGCCATAAATGCAATTCAATTCAGTTTAATATAGTGACTCACCAATATCGTTTTAGTAGACTAGATTACCTTATTAGTGCAATAGCTCTAAAAAAAAACCTTAATCAAAATATACTAGCAGCTAGAGTTAAAATCCATATATAATTCGAAGGCAACATTTTTACCAATGAGATTTCCTGACATTTCTCTTAAAATTGCCTTCTCAACATTTTCCTTTATTCAGTTTATTTGTTACAATGCCAACGTTTAAGTAATCTATAAAGGATACCTTATGGCTAAACAGGTACTTTAATCAGGAAGACAAGAGTTCGATTCCTATCAAATTTCTGTTTAACCAGTTACTTTCTCCATTTAACTTTTTTATTTATGGTCTTTACGCATCTCAAGCTCAGGCCGAAATTTTAAAAAAAATGTTAATAGGTACTCGTCCAGAGCCTAGTTAATAAGTACCATCCTGGTATTTACCCAAAATATATCAGAAATCTCAATCAAAATAGGAAGCGAAATAGTTTCCAGGATCTTCCAATTACTCAAAGTTCTACCAACTGAGTCACGGGCAACAAATTTTACTTTCTTAATTTGAATGCTACACTAATACCACATGCAGCTTGGCCGCTCATGGAATCCGTATCGTAGTGACCTAGTAAAATACATCTGCAATTTAACAGAAATGATAGTAAAGCATTTCTATCTGTTTAAAAGCGTCGAAAAGTTACCATTATCAACAATTAATAAACAATTAATTTTAACTATCTCAACCCGATAGCATCCAAAATTTCCACTCAGAAAATTGGCATCATATAAGTTATTAAACAAGGATATCTATGTCACTGAAAACGTCTAAAATTGATCATTAACAGTACTGTCTTTAAACATGAAAATATTTCTCTGCTGTATATCGTTAAGTATTGAAACACTAAGAAACCGTCTCAGAAAAATGACGTCTTACTTATTACTAACAAGGAAATAAAAACAAAAATAACTGACGGCATTTCATATCCAACGCTGGTAAAGTGAAACAAAAACATTCATTCTTCAAAGAATTTACTAAAATCCAACAAAAGAGGTCAGTGTTTCTAACGGCGCTGTATGCGAAACCAGTCACAGTTTAAGTTTGTCAGTGAGCAAGTAATTAAATCTGTGTTTATTCTCTTAAAGTGAAGTTATATCTTCAAGTGGAAAGGCGTTCACTGCAACCGTAAGATTTAATAATTTTTCATAAATAAATACAAATCCTTTCCTCTACCAAATAATTCATTTTGATTCTTCTATTTTCTTTTTCTAGTGCTGTTTAAGGGAGGAGGCTTTCAAATAAATAAATGTAATATTCTAAATATTAAATTAAAATTTTTCATTCATATATGTTCTAATCATGCCCATCGCGGAAATCGTAAACAAATATTATTTAATATCGATAAAATAATTAATAAATACAGTCATTACTTATTAATTCAGTCATCTCAAAGTTAGCTTACAATTGCAAATAAACATACAAAATAAAGTTCCATTAGCTCTATTATTTAGTGGCGGCAAAAGGTGAGTGGATGGTGATAAATCTAAAATTTAATAATATTAGTAATTCGCATATGCTAAAGTTAACTTACCTCTGTAAAGAATCATCTAAAATGATCTTCCGTTAGGTTTATCATACCAGGCAAGTAAATATGACTTAATGGCGGCAAAATGGTGGGTAAACGGTGGGCAATCTATATTTTTTCAATATTAGTAATTCACTTACGCTATAATTAACTTACGTCTGTAAGAATACATCTTACATCTAAAATGAAGTTTCATTAGGTCTATCACGGTTAGCATGTAAAATTTCACCTGATGGTGGGAAAATGGTGGCAATGTCTAATTTATCAATATTACTAATTCATTCAATCAAATGTTAGCTCACGTTTGCAAGAATAATCTAGAATGAATTTTCATTAGGTCTATCACGGTTAACAAGCAAATATCACCTGATGGGTGAAAATGGTGGGTGAATGATATAGCTAATCTATAATTTATCAATGTTACCAATTCGTTCATTCTAAAGTTATGATACGTTCATAAAGACAAATCTAAAATAAACTTCCAATAAATCTATCAGAGTACTGTACAAAGATATGTCTCGTCTACGAGTGATTATTTCCGACTCCGTTGAAGAAATAAAATGAGGTCAGAAACCTGTTTAACTAGATATTAGTGGGAAACAAAAATATTTGCCGATCGCCGCTAAGATAAAGTGGAACATTAATTTCTATCACATTCCAAACTACTGTCTTCTGGAATGCCGCGGAACCACGTAGTAGAAGAACATAACGGCTGCCTCATCGGATTTTCTAGTGTTTCCATAAAGTGGGTTACTTCCGAAAGAAGTTTGTATATGAACTCACTTCCTCATTATCACGTCTGCAGCAAACAAGTAAGTTCTCTTTTTATTCTCTCAAAGGAAAACATTGTTGGAGAAACGTCCTGCTCTACCAGGGATGTAGTGTAATGCTAAGTTTTTAGGTGGGTATACGCTTCGCTTATTGTAATGAAACCCTTCGCTTACTATCCCATGTATTCCAGATTTGAAGAATTTACTATTATGGGTGGAAACGTAAACGGTTTGTGAGAAAGATGAAAATATAGGATTTTTTATTTATCTACATTTATGTTCAGATTGTTTATTGAAGCCCACTCTATTAATCTTGCAATCATTGATTTTAAGCTACTTTCTGCTTCCTGATGAGTGTTTCCAGTTACTAAAACATTGATATCATCAGCGTACAAAACTACTACATATATAATGCAGTGTTTCAAATTACCCTCTCTTTTGCGTGAAAATTGCTTTATTCGCGTGTAATAGCTGTATTATCTTTTTTTATTCATTTCTGTAAATTTTTCTTCTCCAATTATTATTTCAGAATTCAGCAGAGGGTTTAAACAGCGAAACTTAGAAAATGGCTCCAAAAAAGAAAAGAAAGCAAAGTAAGCTAGCTCGTATGACAGAAGAAGAGAAAATGCTGTACTTACAAAAGAAGATGGCAGCTGAAGAGGAAGCACGGCAAAGGAAATACCAACTGATTGAAACGTTCATGAGTGTAAGTATTGTACATTTTCTGCTTTGCTTAGGTCTACAAGTATGTACTATCTATTTCTAAAACATTTGTATTATTCTTTTAGTCGTACAATTTCTCAATAAGTCTAAAGTCTTGTCAGAAATTTCGTCCTGACTTAGATCCGGAAGCTGTAAACAGAGTTGTTCTTAATGAAGTTAAATTCTCGGGTTTGTTTCGCTCTACTGGGCGTGGAATTGATAAAACTAAAATCCTGGATGCTTCTTGTCAAATGTAATAAAATTATATTACACTCTTTTCAGAAACATTGGTTTAAAACAAAAAAATAAAACAAGGCGGATCAAGTTAATAAAAGTATATTAAAAATTGTGGCGTCGAAAGCGTCAAAGAGTTATAACAAGCTCACTCTTAAACTAACTTGTATACTTACCTTGCAGTCTATTATTAATAGTTCTTAATAGTCGTTCAACACAATCGTTCTGTTAGCAATCAATGGTAACTTAAATCAGTATCTTTCTTCAAGTAGGTAAGCGATTCTAATCATAGTCAGTACGTAACAACTTTCTATTCGAAAGGTTGTGGGCTCGATTCCCGGCGATGGAACAAGCTTTTACAATGTAAAATAAGGTCCCTGTCAGACATGGAAAAGACACTACCTGAAAGTATCTAGATACCGATATTCGAAACTTTAAAAAGTAAGGAGTAAAAGATACTGAGACTCCTCAAAAGTTGAATTTAAATTTAAATTTTATTTATGACCTTTAGGCATCTAAGGCTCAACCCGGGATAGGGGAGGGAAAATAATTCGGGAAGGTGTCGGTCAGGGCCTATGTTGAAGGTGTCATCCCGATATTTGCCTGGCATGACTGAAAAAACCGCTGGAAAAACTTAAGTCAGGATGGTCGGCAGCTGGGATCCAACCCACGACCTCCCGAATGCTACGCTAACGCTTTACCACTGAGCTACGGCGGCTCGGTACTCCTCAAAAGTATCTAGATATTTCATCTATACTTGGTATGATTTCTTTGACGAACACAAATCTAAAATAAACAGTAGTATAAAAGAGCTTCTATACACTGCTCACCGTGAAAAATGCAACACCAAGAAGTAGACATCGGATTTATGCAAAATTTGCAGAATATGTACAGCATGGAAAAATAATTGTTAATCATGACCGCTCCGTGACGCATCAGAGGTTATGCCATCCAGGAACAGCAATCGGAGGTAGGCCAGAGAGCCACAGTGCACTGGTAGACGACTGTTAGTATGACGTAAGTGTGTGTATATGGTCGAATGATTCCTCGTCGTCGAACGCAGCAGCCCTGCCAGCAGCTTTCCAAATTTGATCGCTGAATAATTGTGGCATATTGCGAGTGAGGTTTATCCTTCCACGACATTAGTGCCCCTGGAAGGACTGTGTCCACAGTGCAGCGCATTAACTCGATGGCTCCACGAAAGCTCTGCGCAACGGCACTTGGTGTTATGTGCCATTGGATTCCGTATCTCCTACGCATTGACGGGTATATGACCATCCAATGGTACATCGACAATGGTTTTGACCCGATTATGGCCATTTTAGTCCAGGCCTTGCTGAATACCACATTCCAGCAGGATAACGCGCAACCGCATGTGGCACGTTATATCCTAACCTTCCTGGCTGCACACAATGAATGGTCCCATGCTTTCTTGACCGGCGCGTTCACTTGATCTCTCGCCGATTGAACACGTCCGGTCCATGATTGCACAACACCTCTCACACCAGCGACCTCCCCAACTTCAGCTGATGAGGTGGCATCGTGTCGAACACGCATGGCTTGCCATTACTCCAGGAGGACATCCAAGGACTCATCCTTTCTATGCCCTGACGTATTGCAGCCGTTCTGAAAGCTAATGGTGGGCCCATAGGTTACTGAGCTTCAGCAGTTCTATTCCGCTGTCGCCACATTGTCACGCACTGCACAGAGCGAAAAGTTTAATAATTTGCTACTTGTACCTTACGGTATTATCTGCCAAATTTTGGTCTATCTCTCTCCGCCTTGTGTGGCATTTTTAATGGCGAACAGTGTAAAATTTCTATTAGTGACATCATTTCTATTGATGTTGCCAGAATAAAGAAGGTCGATTCGCGTGCATGTGTTCAAATTTGAAACGTCCCTCTGCTCACAGAATGGACCGAACTGAGTGGTTAAAAGCGCAGGAGAAAGCCAGGAACCTGTAGTAATGAGTCACTATCGCAAGTGTGTGTTGTGTGCATCATAGCTACAATCCAGAGGGCAACCGTTTTGGGAGGGCTACGTAGTTGCACTATTCCACGCCAAGCATGCGGTGTCTAAAATACAAAACAGTGCAAAGAACATGGACGAGCTTTGGATTTGACGACTATCAAGAACATAATTAATCGGCATAAAAACCAAGAGTGATCAGCGTTTCAATCACCCACGAAGGGAACTAGGAAGCGAGTGTGCACTGCAGTGACGCCACCTGTGTCTCACTGGTTTCGTCGAATGCCCCTTCAGGAAAATTCCCCTCCGCGAAGTGTAACGGCCAAACGACTTCGCGTGGTACAGTCAACGGTGAACCGCATCCTGCGTGAGAAGTTGAACCTCTGGAAGATCTTTAAAAATCATGGACATTACCTAAGTGTGGCCCATCGACGTGAGAGAAAGACCAACAGCAGGTGCTTCTATGAACGCCATTTATCCGGGGAAAAGTAAAAGTATGTGGCCACACTAGATCAGGTATGGTTGTATTTATCAGACTGTGGCAAGATTCGAGCCATCACTTACGCTTCACGCGATGCAAAATCCTGTCCCAAGTTCATCCGTCATTGCAAAGCAACTATCTCAAAGGGATTCGTGGTTGTTGCGGGATGCTGCTATCAAAGCAAGTTAACTATTCGTCAGGCCCCTAAAAACTGTAAAATCAACTCTGCCTTCTTTCAGCAACATATCCTGATCCCAGTTTATACAGAAGACCTGCCTCGTTTGCAGTGTTCGATTTGTTATAAATTACGAAGGGAGGATCCTGAAACTAGCGTTTGCTGGTAAGTTTCAATCTACTACCTGTTTGAGTAGAAATACAAAGATGTTATCCCTGGTTGGTGTGATATTCGGAATTAACAACCGGGGACAACATCTTCAGGCACCAGGGAAAATCCCCGGCTTCCCCCGACAAATTGAACATTGCTCGTTTGTATGGATTACCATCAATGAAGTCTCTGTGTATATGGATAATGGTTCATCCCATACGTCTCATTCTACCCGTAACTTTCTGCAACAGACGGCGCAAGACACCGACATTCAGGCTATCCCATTTCACGATATACCGGTGAAGTCACCAGATGCAAGTCATGGATTTCTGCGGGTTTGACCTACTGAAAAAGGCACTTTCATCTCGTCGTGTCACCACTTCACTTCGTGTACTTCGCCATAATATTCTACAATGGAAGTTACGGTGCATGGCTATTGCCAAGACACATGCAGCCATATTCAGCAACGTTTTTTGGAGTGACTAGCGTTGTACTAACAAGTGACTACCAATGTTAAAAGATTGTTAATCACCAGTTAGTACAGCGCTAGTCACTTCAAGAAAACGTTTCTGAATACGGCTGATAGTGATCGTATAGAGGCCAACCGATGGTGGTCCCGTGGATTTTCATAAGTTAGGTTCAAGTTCAAAATGGGACACATGTACGCGGATCGACCTTCTATATAACACCATTTACAATACTCACGACAGACATCTAGATTTAGACGTGTTCCGTTTCTTGGATTCTTCTCTCAACGACTGGACTAACTTGCTTACGAAGCATCATACAAAGTATCGCTTATTCAGATACTCGATACCGTTTAAACGTATCGAGTACTTCGATACCGATACTTTTTTCCAAAGTATCGAGTATTTTCCACGATATCAATTTTTGTATCGTGATACTACCCATGGCTGGTCGTTGTTGCAGACATAGGATAACAACGCCATAGAGCAAAAGTTGTAAGAACACGAAGCTTAACACAGAGGAATGTCTTCGAAATAAAAATATTAGCTCTGCGGGCTAAAAACACTGGTTAAAAAAAATGTTAATTTCGTGGTGATATAATTTGAAGCAACAATTCGTGCAGAACTTGTGTGAATATGTTCTGCTATTGCAAATATCTGGACAAGATGTTCCTTAAAAGGTTAATTGATGGCGGTATCAATCTGCCCTGAGTTAGTATCTCTTGTACGAGTGATGTTCTTGTAAGAAGGCTAAGGAATAATGTTTCTTTCCGATTAAAGCACGCTACTACAGAGTCCAAAAAATATTCGCCTATTAATCGAATGTATAGGCTAGTAAACGATGAGTGTCTAAGAAGCGATATTGATATATGGTGTATGCAAATATCTGCTTTTAAAAGAAACATTCATTAAAGTGTTGTGTATGTCTTTCGTATCTTGTAAGGTAAAGTACGACGAGAGGCCTCTTTCGAAATAATAATATAGTCTCTGCCTATCACTTGTATATAGATATAGACTATATATCTAACACTCGCACAATGGATCCAATGGGGAACCCTATATAACACCCTGTACTAACTCTCCCACGGCTACGGTCACGGGATGAACCGAATAACGATACTGAAAAGTAACAATTAAATTAGTACAAGTAAACAGCACTATGAAAAGAAAAGCGGTAATGGGGGCCACTACCAGTCTCATTTCTTAGAGACGTAGAAGCCGGGAATAGATAAAAGACCACTACCAGTCTCATTTCTTAGACACAACAGAAGCCGGGAATGATGCCGTCCATCTCATTTCTTAGACGAGGCGAACATCAGGAAAGGTTGAGGACCACTACCAGTCTCAATTCTTAGACACAGTAGGAGCCGGGAATAGGTAAGGGACCATCACCAGTCTTATTGCTTAGACATGGTAAAAGCCAAGGTATGGCTATTAGGTAGGTAATAAGAATGAAGTATCAATAAACACTTATGATAAACAATATTAAAAGGTAAAGACTAATAAAAGATCAGAGAATCGATGATAATGACAAGAGGTGGTTGATGGACTAGGCTGTCCGAAGAAGGAAACACACCAAGCGAGAGAGCTTGATGTGACTTGGCCCGCAGGCGAAGGAGATCTTAGCTCCTGGGCTGCTACAGCGACATTTATACGCCCGGTTGGCGCTCGGATGTCCTCGGCCTGTGACGTCAAACGAATGTACACGACTTCACATAACTGAACAATTTAGTCTGATTTACATATACACGTAGCCTATCATTGCGTTCTGGTAAATAGAACTTTCCAATACAACGGTGCGCACTGAATATCTTAGAGCATTATATAAACCAAAAGTGCACACAGGATATCTCAAAATAAAGTATCAAAATTGAAATGAATTTAAATAATAAAAATGTCAAGCTGTTTTCTGAATAATAATAAACAATTGTAGCTGACGATCAATTAGCAAATTAAAAGTCCGTTACAATCTACATTAACCAATATGCTTAAAATTGTGTTTATTAGTCATTATGCCTTTGCTTCTGTATATTTGTCTATTCTTGTTAATTCTTTGTTACTTTTATTGTTTTTAACATTATGTTGTTGTAGAATTTTCTTTGAGGCTGTAAATCTATAATATCATAAATCAAATCAAAATGATAGCTGAAAACATACAATTACAAAATAACTCATAGCCCGCTGGTCACAGAAACAAGCTTTCACGTCAGTACATCAACCCCGCATTGTAACGTACTTGTCTTACACGTTATCTTACTATCTGCATTTCTAGGTGAAGATACATTTATACTAGATTTTGCTCTGCTTCTTCGAACAGATAAACGACTATTATTAGCATTAGTCTTAATAGGATTAGGCACTTCTTTTAGCTTTGTCTAAACAATGCTTACTATCAACAATCAAACAGGCTAGCTCAATGATATAAAGATAATGCGTTTTCTCTCAGATGTATCTCCTTTCGTTGGATATGCTGTAGTACCTCTAAGATCTACTTAG
>JAGDQP010033953.1:0-20392 GCA_022664845.1 Lepisma saccharinum | reverse complement strand
ACCTTTGGATGGTGTTTGATTTATGAGGTTATAAAAGCTTTTGATGTTCGACTGGTACATAATCATTTGTGTGAGAGTGAAAGGCCTTTTGGACGCAAGGGATAGTCATCCTTTTAATTCAGGTGTCAATAAGAGAGAACTGCTTATAACATATTGATGTTAAATGATTTGCTCAGAGTTACAATAGAGAAGCTTTACGGATTCGAATAAAAAGATAACTCTGTCTAACGTCTTGTTTCGAGTGAGAAGCCTCTCAACTAAAATCTGTCAGTTTGTTATTTGCTTATTTCTTTGAAGAAGTGCTTTGGATGTGAATATTCTAGCATCTATTTAATCTTTATAGTATATGTGTGTCTTTTTTTTTGGGTACTTATATCGTTTAGGAGAGTTACAAAGATCATTACAGTCCACAAGTGAGAGACCTTTTGAATGCTATGCATCTGCTCTCTCAAATTAATCACCAAATAATAACTAATCGCTTTAATTGTAGTTGTATTGTTACTCATTACAGAACTCAAACGAGAGAATTTTGTATGCAGATGTTCTGTAACGAAAACATGCAGTTTTTAAAATTTGAGGTCTGATATTTGCATCGAATTACCCTCTCTCTCTGAAGAAACTCTCTCAAGCCACAAGGAAAACCTACACACTCTTTACGGAATTGAAACTCTTCGAGAGGTTATTATCCGTTATTTAAAGCACCACGCTGTCCGAAGGAAAAAATTGATTGATGCTAAACTGACATCACGTCTGTTGGAAAACCAGAGTATAGAATATACCGACAAAGAAACATCTTTATCTTTCAAAACATCTAGTATAGTAGCGATTGGGATTAGATTTACACTGAAACAGACTGTTGGTTTCACTTTCCTTGTCCCCCGCTTCTCAACTTCGAACTTTTCTCTTGATTGTTCTTTGCTTGGTCAGTTTTTCTTCATTGCACGTGTTTGAGGGGAAGAAAAAACAAAGGTTTGATTGGCAATGCGCTTCTTTAGAAGACGGTAGTCGAACCTATATTGTTGCTTGTGATATTAGCGACAAAGAAAAGTTCTGTTTAAGTTTAGTCCCCATCGCCACTATTAATGCTGCTTGTCAGCTTGAGATCCTGTCGTATTCCAGGATCGCTGTCATTATTTGGGAGATCGACGTACTATTTGTTTTACTCTCCGAATGAGTGGATTTCGCAGAAATATTGTGGGTTAGTAGTGGTGTGTTAATTTTATTTATTAATACAAAGTACAAGGAACAAAATTTATTGTCAAACAGGTGACTATGCGACTAAGATTTGGCTTAATAATATTTCTGCACCTTTGGCTCAGGCCAGTATAGAGGAGGGAATTGGAATACCGAAATAGAGTTGGCCACGCCTAGGTTTGAAGATACCATTCTAGCATCTGCCTGGTCTGACTGAAAGATCACCTTGGAAAAGCCCTAATCAGGATGGTCTGCCTCCGGTTTTGAACACTACCAACTCAGCTATAGCTGCTCGATGTTGGATTTTCTAAGATGTTAACAATCTCTCACGACTTTTCTAATCTTACATTACTGTACTTATTTAGATTAGTGAGTTGTTTTGAAACATGTAAAGATAGGATGAAAAATTGTAAAATCTTTTTACGAAAAGGTTGGCAATCGGATACGAGATGCTGCAGGTATCTGATTTGGTGAGACATAGTATATTCCAAAAATGAAAGAATGAAGCTTCTCAGGTTTTTTCTGTCACGCCAGACAAATGCCTGGATGGTACCTACGAACTAGACCCTGGCGGCTAGCTTCTAACATACTCTCCCCTACCCTATTCCATCCTGAGCCTGAGATGCAAAAAAGCCATAAATAAATTATATTCCAAATATGAGAATGGCGCTTTCGATTTGATACAAGGTCAATATTTTTTGTCGTTTAAAATGACTATTTTATATGGTTTAATATACAAACTTGTTGTTTAATGCGTTTAATTGTAGAACTCGATGTACTCAGATAAGGTGAGGAATGTGGGAAGGAATCAATGCTGGCATTCAGTAAAGTACAATTTCAGCATCTGGTTGAGACAACGCGCAACCAAGAGAAACATCAGTTAGTATGGTAACTTGAGCACAGTTCGTGCTTACTCAATCTCCACATTGTTGCTTAGTTGTTATAGAGACGTAAGCCAGAACGCCACTCCTGCTGACTGCGTCCTTAAATAGCAGAACTGAAACGGGTCATCGGATCAATCGGGTCATTCGGGTAAAGTTTTGGACCGAGTCTTCGGGTATAGTTTTCGGACCCGGCCTGACCCAATTTGTATCCGAGAACAAAGCAGAATTTTTAATGATTTCCTTGCTTTTGAACCAGGGATTCCGGTAGGATTTTCAGTTTGGGGATGTAAAGTCAAAATTGGAAGGGTGTAAGTTAAGTTTTGCAGGGTTGGCCAGGACACAAATTGCCTGGTGGGACAGATGCAAAACCCTGGATAAATATAAACCTCAGTTGGGATGGTCAACCGCTGGGATCGATCCCAGAACCTCCTGAATGCTAATCGAATGTTCAGCCGCTGAGCCACGGCCACTTCGTAAGACTTGCATGTGTCCTTGGTTCGTCTGAGACCCTGGGAAGTAAAGGCGGTCGACCCCACCTCACTTCGGATCCTAGGTCAAGAATATGTGGATTGTTACCTCCACATCCCGTGCCGTTCACGGCGCATACGCATTACACAGACATACCTTTACCTTACCTAAATTATTTTTATTATGATTTCAAACAGAAAGTTGTTTGATCCCCTTCATTGTAATCCTGCGCACGCCACTGCAATAAGTAAAATCGTATCGACATAACTGTAATCCTGCACACACCACTGCAATAAGTAAAAACCTATCGACAATCAAACTTTTTGCGTTGATTTCGTTTAGTATACTTGTTTGCACTTGTGAGAACAACAATGAATGAAATAGAAATACCCTAGAATCACGAAATCTCAAAAGAGGAGGTCGATCTTTAAAACTTCAACTGGGCTGAAACATGTTGAGCTAGGGAAGAACGTAGTAATGCATACGACTGAGAGTTTTTTTTTATGCTGCATACTTTCCCTGCTTACAAAAATATCCTTACCGATAAACGGAGGAGTTTTGTAACAGAGAATGTTGAAAAATATATTATCATCTACTGTAATAGGTCTAACAGTAGCAACAAACAGTCAACTATATATATATATATGTGTGAAAGAAGGTTAGTCAAGAAAACAAAATTGTGAATAGTCTGCAGAAAAATTAGTAGTTTACATGATCTTTATGTCCTTTTCGCAATATTTACTTATCCTTTTTAGTGCATATTTAAGATAATATTTTTGCCATCTTTACAGAATATTTGCGTGCATATTTTAGCTGTTTTCCGTACATATCGATCCGCCCTCTAATTATCACTACGTCTGTTTTGTTTCTCTTCTAAGTATTAGAAAATCAGTCTAAATTAATATATTGGATGATCCTCTTCATATTTAAAAGAAGGCGGCAGCCATGACAGTAATACATCTTGTACGTAGCCTTTGATTGTTTATTGGAAAGCATTGGGTTTTCATTTTCTTTACAATTTCTTAAAGAAAACCGCGTCTTAGTTATTTTGAATCAACTTTTTGGACCTAGTATCAAGCAAAAGTAAATTGAAAATAAACTTAATATTTTTTTTGTTTGAGATTAGCTTTGAAGATCTGTACTGAAACTTTCTAACATTTCTTGCTTCATTTCCTTAGCCTGAAAAGTAGATTGCAGCATTGTTGTACTCAACCCTTGAATTGAAGCGCCGATGAACACAATGGCGGGTACAGCTTTGTACGAATTGCATATTTGTGTGGGAATATGGTAACAATAAAAGCTTTATCGAACGTCTCAAGGAAAGACAGCTCCTTTCAGTTGCTAAGAAATTATACATGAATCATGCACCTTTCATGAATACATCAACTCAGTGTAAAAAGGAGGCAGTTCTGAACAATTAATAAACATGGAGCAGCGCACTTTCTTCACCTTGGTCTTCAATTATAGTCAACACTCCTGTCGTCTTTTCTCTGCCTACATTCACTATTTATCTTAGACATCTACAATATAATCTGTAGAAGTTAGGAATTGCTTCATTCATCATTAATTTAAAAATAATCTTTGAAAGGTTAAGACAGAATTTACTATACTCGATAATAAAATGTGGAAATACCTTCGACAGCTGAATTCCTTAACGAACTTTAGCACAGACCCATAACCAAACGGGGACAGGGGGTCTGACTCCCCTCTAGCACGATCATGAGTCCCCTAGCATATCGTAAGCAGGACCTCCACTGTAAAAATGAAGAAATCGTTTGGAGATTTCAAAAGTAACAGGCACTTCATGCTATAGTTCCTCTATTTTTTTTCTGTAACCATGTCTGATCGGAGGTACAATGTCCCGTATACATAAGTAAACTCTGTTTTTACCTTATTTTCGCCCTCGTCTCAGACACGTATGTCATCATTATATTCAACCGTTGTCTATCCACTGCCGGATAAAGGACTTCCCATTTTCTCTCCACATATGTCGGTCTGCTGCTATCTTCATCCATCTAGCTCCTGAAAAACGCTTGATTTCTTGTACGCATCTTGCATTTGAACGTCGTTTCTGTAATTTCTTTTCTCTGGGAATCCAATGTAGTACATTAGTCGTCCATCTTCCATCTTTTCGTCTAGCTATGTGACCGGTTCATCTCCACTTCATCTTTTTCGCAGTCTTATATCTTCTACCCTTGAGCGCGAATCCATTCATCTGTCTTCCTTCCCTGCTAATAATTCCTAGCATTTATCTCTCCATTGTTCTTTGTGTGATTCTTAATCTTTGAGTCGTTTGCTCATTCAATGTCCAAGTCTCACAGCCGTACATCATTATAAGTAACACACATTGATTATAAATTTTACTCTTGAGACACATTGGCAGTTTGCTTTCAAAAATAAAATGTAGTCTTAAAACCAAGCTCCACGCCAGTTTACATCTTTTATTTGTTTCATCCATCAACTTGACATTCGATGTTTTGAGCTGGCCTAGGTAAACATACTCATCAACTATGCCTATTGTCTCTCCGTGAATCTTTATTTCTTTCTTAGCAGCATGTTGATTGTACATTACTTTTGTTTGACTAAAATTAATTTTAATTCCTATTTTCGAACACTCCCTCCAGGCCCACTGAAAATAGTTTTGGGGAAATTTAATATTCTTGCCTTACCCCTTTTCCAACTTTTAATTTTTCACTTCCTTGATGTAGTCTAATAACAGGTGTGGCAGTCAAGTAAATGTTTCGCAATACCTTGATGTATGCGTTTTCGATGCCTTGATTATCAAGTGCTTTAAGTTCTGCTACCAAGGACACCGAACCGAAAACTTTTTCAAAATCTATGAATCCCAAAAACAGTGGAAGTACATATTCACTAATCCTGTCCATCACCTCATGTAATTCCTGTATATGATATGATTCAGTGTGCTAGATCCACGACGAAATTCTGCTTGTTCCCTTATCTGGTTAATATCCAAGTCTCGTTCAATACGATTCAAAATATCTTTTGTGAACATTTTGTATAGAACTGACAGTAGACTAATTGGTCTCTAGTTTTCGACACGTTCTTTGTCCTCTTTCTTGTACAATTAAATAATAATAAACTTATTACAACTTCAGTTTATTTCTCTCTTCCTCAGGAACATTGAGAATATTTTGGCAAGTTCCTCTTTCATCTCTTCACCTCCTCATTTAAACATCTCTACTGTGAGTCCATCTTCGCCTGACAATTTTCCGTTCTTCATCCCTCGAAGTACTTTATCCACTTTTTGATTACGTCTAGAACTTCGACATAATTTTCTTCTTAATATTATTATTTTTTAGTTCTTCTTTAGAGTAATACAATTCCCTGTAGAAATGTTCAAATATTCAAATATTTTTATAATTTCCCCTTTATTTCTGGTTACGCTCCCATCAGGTCTCTTAAATGCAATTATATGGTTTTACCTATCATGAGCGACTGTAGGTCCATTATATGAAGTGGATGAAGTCTCTCCCTGAAGGGAGGAGTTGGTCTACTGCTCCAACGCTCACCAGAAGGATTGGGAGAGGAGAGCTGAAACTCTCACTGTGATCGTCACTGTCATTTATTCACAGCAGCTCTCCAATTGTCCTCAAGATGCTGAATCAACACCGAAATTTTAGCCCCTACCGGGAATCGAACCCGGGACCGCATTGCCTCTCCTAAACATGTATTGATCCCTCCTGAGGTTTAGGGCTACTTACGGCTCTCTCTTCAGCAGATTACGTACTGAAGTGTAGTTACAAGGGGCAATATTATCGATGATGATGATCCTGTCTCTATCCGTTTTGTGAATACTAATAGCGACATTGACCTTAATGAAATCAACATTAATTTTGATTACATTATCAACATTGTTACAATGTATCTTCCAATACTGTATTCGGGATCCTATTTTAATTTCCTAGCAGTATTTCTTCCAGTCGGCTTAACGTATTTTAGATATAAAATTAAGGAATCGTTTGAGTTAACAATTGGATCTTTAGAAGGGAAAACAGAGACAAATGAAGTTTAATACTTTCATAAACATCGAATAAAATTTTCCGGCAAATATAAAATATATAGGATCTCTGATAATTTTAAGTTTTCTGATTATAAATTCGATGTTTGAAAAAGGTGATACATGTTTCGCTCTTGTATGCACACAAAATAAAATAAAACATTGTAATTTATTTTTAAACGTTTTACGTAATAACGGTAGTTTCATTTTCACTGATTGCCAGTGAAAGAAACAGGAGATATGTAGAGAGTCAATCGTATAGCTTGCAGCATAATAGGTAATATTAAGCAGAAGTTGTGTTAGTTATATTTAAGATGAATTCAATTTCTTGTTGACGTCACAAGATCTCACGTTGACGCAAGTCTTGTCATGGAAACGTATGCGTTTCTCCTAGCTATGAACAGGTGAAAGACGATAAGTTTGTTGAACGATTAATGAAGAAGAGGAATAAATATCCCTCTTTCTCTTTATCTCCATATGTGAATCTGGAAATATGAATAACAAGGAGGGCCTACTTCTACAAAGAAATGTAGACTTTAATAAATTAATAAATGTAATATATGTGCAGTGGCTTTTTATTTATAACCAAAATAAAAAGAAAATTTTAAGATAATTTAATCTAAAAACATTCCTCAAAATTTCATTGTTTTAAAAATGACTTTAGTTTACAAATGTGAGATCCTATAATTGTACCAGTTTCTTTTAAGATATAATGTTGAACATAGAAGCTTTCTCTGATAAATATTATATTCATATTTCATGCTTTAAGTACTACAGTGAAAAATAATTCCTGTTCTCACATTGCCCCAAATATCTAACTACAGAGCTAAAATTTACAAACAATTAAAGAAATAAAATGAGATCATTTCTCTCGATCTAATCTTGGAGATATCTTACTGATTCAATCTGAATATTTAATTACTACTGATCACCCTTACAGATGAACTTGAATGAAAGTAAAATAGTAAGATAATGCATGATGTAAATTTGTTCCAGAGAATGAAAATAGTTTTGTTTGATTGCGATGAATGCTCCTTTGACTTGCGCAAATTTTCACCAAAAGATATATAAAAAATCTCTGAAACTGCAAAAGATATAGCAAAATTAAATTCAGCCACAAAACAAGTGGAAAGTGACTCTCAAACACATTGTCAAATTCTGTGGCACCGTCATGAATCCGATGATCCTCACTGAATCTGTTCCGGAAAAATGGACTTATAGCCCAGGAAATAAAGGTTTGATGTCGGGAATATTTAGGAGAAAGATGAATTTTGATCAGTTGCTACATCATTACTAGACGGGCATTTCCCCAAAGGTCCCCGCCCCTCCCCCCTGTGCTTCACCCCAATTCCCCCTGAAATACAAATTTACAGACTTTCAGAAACTGTATTATTTCTCAGTATCCAATAGACAAAGCGATATGATTCTTTTTTTATATAATTACTAGATGACGGGCTACAAAAATGGTTACCATGCGGGTTACGCTATTGCTAGTAGTTTTGCCGTAATTCAGATCCAAAGCGCAAAATAATGATATTTTGCTTTCAATATTTACACGGTTTACGGTGTAGCTTGTTTTAAACTCACAATATCAAAAACCTGTTCGAAATAAAAGTTTATGTCTGTTTCTTAAGCTTTAAAATGATATATATATCAATTATTGTGTTAGCTATTAAGGTAGTAATGACGCCCAACAGCGCGCGAACAATGCTTTTCCTACTATGTGTGCCCTATTCACATTAGGCAGTTGTGAGCTATCGACGATTATGACGATATGTTTTCGCTGTGTAGCGGAAAGTAAAGTAGGTGATGATTTGGCAGTGTTTCTTGACGGTCTTTTTATGTGATATATTACGAACCCAGATAGTACGCCAGCTTGCAACAATGTTATGTCATGTCAAAATTGCTATGTGGGTAGTGAAACAAAGAGATAGAATGTAGGTACATCAATTGTAAGCTATTTCTGTACTCAGCAAGAGAAAATGGAACCTCATAGAATTTATTACGATAAGGTTAGTCATATTTCTATTATTGGAAATTATATTTTAGTTGGTAATTTCAGTTTTTAGTAATACTTACCCTTGAAGATGTGGTATTTTCAATTGAATGTTGTAGGTTATATTTATTTAATTTTTTTATAGAGCGTAGTAATCCGTTATCGTTTTAAAGAAACTATTTCAACATCTTGTGAAAAATTACGTAGCGGAATTAATGCATTATACTTACCAAATTACTTATTTATTAGAAATACAATGAAAGAATAATGATTGATTTTGATTTATTGTGCTCTTAGTGGGAAATATTTTGAAAGGGAAATTGTAATAGTGAAAAGAGAATTATGGACATTACTGAAGTTAGTGTGAAATCAAAAGATGCACTGCACGAAAAGTTGGAAGGAGAAGGTACTATTCGGGTTCACAGCGCGTGTATGCAAAACTATAACCTATCTCATCTTTCAACATCTTCAACTATTTTAAGGTCCTCAAAAGCAAGGTTCGATTTAAAAATAAATTGTTTTATTTGTGGAAACGAATTTACTATTGAAACTGCATGAAAGCATAAGAAGTTTTTTTCACATGGTTGTTACTTTAGAAATGCGAGAAAATCTTATGTGACTTACGAAATGATGAGCGGGTAGAAAGAGTAAGGGTTAGGCTTCTTGTTGTGAGTAGTCTTGTGGTACCAGAAGTACAGTGTCATGGAAACGGTTACAGAGATATTTTAAGAATTTAACCGATTGGAGAACTGGTGGCTTGACTAATATAGAAACATAGGAATTTATTTTGTATGTTATGTGAGTACATATGAAACAGTGAAAAATTCTAGTACACTTCGAATGAATTAAAATATATTATTACACTTGTATCTGGTCAAGAGGATGGCTGTCATATACTGTACATGCACACATATTTAAGAACATTTTAAGGATCGGATAATTGTTCCAAATGTTTCTGGAAGGACACGGTTTATTGGACACGACTCATAAAATCATGTATCAGTGATATAACGACATAAAAACTGACCCTCCTACTGGACGGTTAAGGATAGTATTAGATGTAGCCGACATCATACGAGACGACAAATAGAGAATGGCTTGTGACTGAAATATATACCCAGATTTCATTGATAGCAAGTCTGACGGGAAAAATCTCATTGTAGGTCTTTATGAAGAGTGTAACGACATTAACACGAAGTTCATTATGATAAACCATGCTATAATAACAGCTGTAAGACCAAGTTTATTGCTGTCGCTCATGCAAACAAGTCTAGTATTAACCATTCACCGATTATATGGATCAAAATATCTATTCAATCTATTACCGTTCATTGGAGTCTGCTCTTCATACCATCATTTACATGATCTCTCTCATCAATGCAGTACTATCAAATATAGTGAAAGGTTTCGTCAGCATGTGTTTGACAACACAGACGTAAATATCCGTCCGCTGCATAATTTAAATACGTTCCATGCTATGGAAGGGATTAAATGTGTTACATTTAGTACCAGTATTAACACTCCGGTAAAGGTTCAACGAATTCAGAGTGGTTCTTTCAATCTTCAAGGTATCAGTCTGTATTAGTACCCAAAGAAAAGTTGTGAAAGTGGCTTAATAACGTGCTTGAGTGTTTCAATGAACTTAAAAAGTGTCGGTAATCTCAAGAAGCAACTCACTATATAAATATTTACCCCTTTAATTTGATGCAATTTGTAGGATTAAACAAGCGATATGGATGGAATTGCTTCATGAACAATCTTATTAGTAACTATGAAAAGAGTGACTGGATGTGCATAACACCAGTATAATTTATAAATGTGCATCCTAGTACTATTTTCACGCCATTGTGTTTGACAGCAGATCAAAGTAGAAAACTCAGCTAGTCATCATCATCACACTTAATCCGACTATGTTCAATTGAATTGGATTGAATTACGACCTTCGTGCATCTGTGGCTCCGACTGGAATAAGGTAGGAGAAAGAATGAACTGTGAACCCAAATAGTTCTTTTTCCTTCCAACTTTTCATGCAGTCCATCGTTTCGTTTCAAATTTACCTCAATAATTTCCGTAATTCCCTTTTCACGATTACAGTTTCTCTTTCAAGTTATATCAAACTAAAAGAACACAATAAATCAAAATCAACCATTCTTCTTTTATTGTATATTTAATAAATAAGTAATTTGTGAAGTTTAATGCATTCATTCCGCTACGTAAATTTTCACAAGATTCTGAAAGTTTCTTTACAACAGTGATCGATTACCATGCTCTGTTAGAAGGTAATAAACAGTACGTTCACTTGACAATACAACATAATCAAAGGTAAGTTATAATAAAAATTAAAATTACCAACTAAATTTAATTTCCAACTAATAGAGATATGACTAACCTTATCGTAATAGATTCTCTGAGGTTTTATTTGCATTCAAGTGGAATGATGACTTGATGCACGTTTAGCAATTTAAGCCGAAAGATTTAAACAATGTTGTATCAAGCACTCTAATTTACAGAAATCAAGGTTGAGGTATTCTTGCCAGGACAAGAAAGGAAAATAAATTGTACTTCTTACAAAAAAAAGTTGTTCTGGATATAAATCGAACCGGGGGCCATTGTCACTAGACCATGGAATCACACGCTCGAGTTCGAATTCGAAGCATTGTTTATACTTAGTCCATCAGATCGCAAGTAATCAGATCGTAGGCACCTCTAGTAATTTGACAAGATTACACAACGTCGAAATAGGCCTGGCACGTGATGGAACTTCACTGCACTGAGACCACAGTGAAAGTGCAACGAAAAAAAAAATCAGATAAATTTAAAGTTTGACAAGATTACTCGCACAGTTGCTGGTTCCAACAAGCTTGAACTAGCTTAGTTATAACTACCAAGCCACTTGTTTTTCCAACAAGTTTATTTCATTCTTGTTTATTAAGCTCAACACAATATCAAGTTTAACAAGTTTGAAGGAAGTAACTGACAACCTTGTTGCAAGCTGGCATGCTATCTGGGTACGTAATATATCACATATAAAGGTCGTCAAAAACACTACCAATTCATCACCTATTTTACTAACAGCTGCACAGCAAAGGCAGATGGTCATAATCGTCGACAGCTCATAACTGCCTAATGTGGATAGGGCACACATAGAAGGAAAAGCATTGTTCGCGCGCTGTTGCGAGTCTTTGATATCTCAATAGCTAGCACAGTAATTGTCAACCATATTGATATATCATTTTAAAGCTTATGAAACAGGCTACAACTTTTATTTCGAACATGTTTTTGATATTGTGAGTTTAAAACAAGCTACACCGTAAAAAGTGTTAATATTGAAAGCAAAATATTCTTATTTCTCCCTTTGGATCTAAATTACGGCAAAACTAGTAGAAATAGCGCAACACGCATGATAACCATTTTTGTAGCCTTTTATCTAGAAATTATAACAAAAACAGAATCATATCGCTATATCTATTGGTTACGGAGATATAATACAATTTCTAAAAGTCTTTAAATTTCGGGGTGAAGCACAAGGGCGGGGGGGGACTTTTGGGGAAATGCATGTCTAGTAATGATGTAGATACTGGCCAAAATTCATCTTTCTCCTAATTATTCCCGACATTTGCGCTTTTTTTATTTCCTGGGCTATTATTACACCTTGCTTCTTTTCATTCAACGAAATAAAACTTTTAATAATTTAATTATAATGGAGCTGTCCTACTGTTACTTAAAATCTTAAAAAGAAGAAAATTGGACTTCTTGAAAAAGTATAGTACGGATAATGTCCTAGCGCCTATAACGCTTTCCTTCTTACCGTGATGCAAATTTTACTGTCAAAATTAATTAGTAAGAATTCATGGATAGTGTCTAAAATTTGCTTAAGTGTCATGATATTTATAGCCAGCTAATTAGAATTAATGTGTTGTTATATTTTCAGAACATTGGCAAGTAAAATTCAAATGAAATATACCTAATAATACATACCAGAGAGCCAACACAAACACGAACCCAACCTTACAGCAGTTTTCCTGTATAGTTTTATGGTATTACTTCTAATTTTATTCCAGTAAATACGAACATAAGTTGTAAAGTTCTAAGAATATATTAGAGAACGACCACTTACCAAACAACATTGGCTCATTTTATTCAAGGTGTTTTTGATATCTCTCCTCCCGTTATGTTAGATTCATCAAGTAAGTCTGAAATCATGCATTTGCTTGAACTTCAATGTCATTAGCACTGTCGAAATAGGTTTTCATGAGTAGATTTTAGATGTAGGAATAAATAATACTATGATTGTGCCAAATCAGTTGAGTAAGATGGATGTATTTAGATTTTAAAATTTGGGAATCTGACCTGTGTCTTGCGGGCTGGTGCAGTTTCATCCCTGATTCCGAACAGTTTCTGCTGTTTTCATGCCATCTCTCCTCAAGTGCACCATTCAATTTGTCCAACAGTCATGTATAATAATCAAGATCAATAGATTAATTCTTTTTGAAGTAATCCACACGCAACACACCTTCACAGAGTCCAAAAATTATTTCCAAGATATTTTATGCAGAACATCACCCACGGGCCTATTTAGAGCGTGGGAAACCACTGTACTTCAGAAGACTTGTTTTGTGAGGGAATTATAGAAACAAGAGGAACTGCTATTTTTATTACGAGACGTTGAAAACTGTCTTTTCGAACATGCACCAAAACAATATCTAATGCCTCAGCTCATTCACTTTCCTCATCAGCATTGAAAAGCATCGGGATCCATTTGGTCCTATCCTTTTCAATTCTAATATTTCATGAATAGCTTTCCGCAGTTTTCCATGAGCAATTCCATTGTTCCTCTATGTTTTCAGTGGAATTTACCGATTTTCAAGGACCATTCGAAGGGGTGTGTGAACGATTTCTTAAAAGTTTACAGAAATTGTTGTTACACATCTTCTTCGTTAGCCAAGATCATTAAAAACATGTTGTCAACTCAATTGGTCTTACCACAGGCTCCAAATCGGAAACACTTGTTCGGTCACTTTCGAATTGATTTATCCACTTGTAAACGTTCACTTGATACATAAAACTTCTACCATATTTCTTAATTATTCTGGCGTGAATTTAAGGCGGGTTTGTTCCCTCAGTTACTAGAAATCTTATCAGTATTATCACCAAACACTGTACCCCCAAATTGCATATTTCCAGCGGGCATCACATACTTCAATTAGTTATATAAATTATATTCCTGACAAACATATCAGACAGCTGTTATAAATATGTGACAAGGTTAGCAGTATATACAGAAATAATATTTATATTGATATTTTTAGAACTAGAGGGATCTTTACTTTGTATCTTTACTTATTGCTTAAGCCCCGTATTTGAGGGAATCTTTTGGTAACTGCATTTTCAGAAACAGATAATTGATCAAAGTTCATTTTTCGAATTGAATTTAACCAGATTGGTTGCTTCCATCTTTATTTGATTATCTGAAGAGAAAATAAATCTTGATTATTTTCCCCTGCAAATTTATATGTCTCCTTGTAAAGGATAAAATCGTTAGGTTAGTTTTACATATTCGGAAACTATATTAGGCTTGAAATAGTACCCTAATAGATATATAATATTTAATTTATAGTATGTTACAATTATCAATTTACTTTTGTGCTTTTCTAATATTAGCCCTTACTAATCATATCTGAAACTGAATCGTGTTATTGTCTTTCGAACACGTAGAAAATGTAAGTTCGTAGTTCTTTTCATGTACGAGACAACAGTGTTTCTGAAGACCAGTCTCGTATTTCTAAGCTTATCGACAATACTTGTATACGAACAATGTACGTAAGTGTCTGTGAAAGCGGTTATTAGACTGATAATCCATTTTACCTCATGAACCTTGTTTTGAATAATTCATTATTTCGACTAATCAAGCGTCTTCAATGATAAATTGTAAATCCTTCCACCAACTGCAAAACCCTAAATATTAAGAACGTTAATAAACTATGGTAATAGTATGATCACGCTTTTCGTAATTACATAAACAACACAAACTCTACAATATTTAATTTGAAACATATTGAATCTGTATTATGTTTCGTAATACTGTCAACAAATTTCATGAAAATAATTTCCAACTTGTATGAATGTTTCATAGTTTAAACGAATATCCTGAACAAGATATATCACGGTGATATTATCAATGACATATAGGTAAGTTTTATCACAGCCATATTGAATCCACTAGTGGATGAGGCTATATATATATATATTAGTTTATAAACTTAAAAGTAGCTATGACGCAAACCACTTTCAAGTCAAATCCGAAGTATTTTTTATATGTTTATTTTCTCTTTTTGCAGGGAAGCCTGACAGGCCACAAGATATAAATTCCTCTGCTCTGAACGAGATAGAAGATTGGTTGTAGGAGGGTTTTATTTACCTACGGGAATTACATTTTCTGGAAGGGGAATTTGTAGAAGATCAACAGTGTAAGCACAGGATTTCGTGATGGAAATGCAAGTTAGGCTCTGTTTGGTAGTGTACGACTGAAAGCACACTGGAATAGCAGTTCAAAGGAAGCGTGGAACGTTATGCCCCCCTTCCCCAAGAAGTCTTCGGAAAAACTTGTGATTGGGAGAAAGCTATGAGGTCATCTTAAAAAGAGGAGTATGATTGATGCAACATACGTATATAAGACGAATATCTTTCTCTGTTGCAGATAAATTTTAACAAGTAATTTAAATGTTCAGAAATCTGAAAACTTGAACATTTGAAGTCAAGGGAGAAAATAATACTTATTTTCCGAAACGGAAACTGACTTTAAAAGTTGCACTAAAAGTATTAAATTATTAATAAACAACCGTTAAGAAAACTCGCAAAGAGATGCGGATTTTCACGACACTTGGCAGATAAAAACTAAACATAAAACAAAAGAATAAGTATTTTTTCTTATCTGCGAAAAAACGGATTGACGGGGCGAAATTCCCCCCCCCCCTGAAATATATTTCATGTAGCGCTGACAGTGACACAGTCATGGAAGATTTGGATCAAACTTCGCACATAGATAGTACACACAAGATAAGCGAATACGTGTTTTCTCTTTTGCTGTGGAGAAATGGTTTGAGGAGGGCCCTTCCATGTATTTTGTCACGTAAAGACAACATTTTGCGACTTCGCACATACTGTATATCTATAGTACATACAAAATTAAGTTGTTTTTTTTCCTGCAGGAGAATGGATTTTAAAGGCAGAGGTCCCACAAACATATCTCGTAAAAGTGTGCAAAATCTCCGTTCCTACATCTATGTTTTGAACTATCAGGTTTAATACGAAACGACACGTGCAATTACATGATCGGAAATTGACGATGCAAAGCATAGTCGAAAAACCACTTCATAATATCTACAGGAGAGAAAATATGATGACTATCGAATACGGAAGAATTGGCTTGAAAAGTAAACCTATTTCATAAATAAAGAGAACCATTCTAAAAGTCAATTTTAGTCGTTGTCTTTTTTTTCTGATACGACCTTCTATTAGACTGAAGTACACATAAACGTTCCCTCAAGAACTGCAAAATTCATTATAGATCCATTCAAGTAACATCGTAAAAATAATATTTTTTTCCTTTGCAAAGTCAACTTGAGTCATTTAAAATTTATGCTTTTCAGTTTCATGCAAATTTATAAAATTGACTGTGATTTTAACATAAAGTGATTTTAATTGAGCTCTTCAATTCTGTTTATCTACTTTGTATGTGTGGTTACATCATATTCGTTAATGTGTTTCTGTCACCTTCAACGTCGTCTGAAATATATTTCAGAGGGATTTGCCCCCTCAAACGTTTTCCCACAGAAAAGCAAAAATATGTATTCGCTTCTTTTTGTGTACTATGTATGTAGGAAGTTTCCTTACAATTGTGGATGCACTAGTTTAGTTCTGGGTTGGGTTCACGCAAAATGGTACGTTTGTGAAGGGTCTCTGCCTCCTTCAAACATTTTTTTTCGCAGAACATTAAAAACACCTATTTGCTTATTTTATGTCTACTATGTATGTGCGAAGTTTCATTCAATTCTTTCATGCCTTTGTGTCATTTGCAGCGCCACCTGGAGTATACTTCAGGGGGAATCTCACCCCTGAAACAGTTTTTCCGTAGACAAGAAAAACAATTATTCATTTGTTTTATGTGTGTTTTCTATCTGCCAAGTTTCGTGGAAATCGGTGCGCATCATTTTGCGGATGTACCTTGTTAGTGAATAGTTTATATAACCTTGAAGCCAACCAGATAATAAGGTACTAGTCCGTGGGTTCATGTCTCAACATGTGCAGTTTGATTAAACAATATTGCGGATGGTCTCATTAAGGTGAAGGCGGGAGAGATTGCGCACAATTCAGGAAAAAAAATCTATTTTTATGAAAACTTCTTAGAAGTTGAACAATATATTTTTAGTGTCTTATACAAAATTACATTATAGAGCAATTTCGCGCGTCACTCACTGACATTTAGATTACACTTTTCGACTTTAATTGACTTATATATAACACCTCTTATAATTTAAAAAAAAAGCGATTTCAACACACCGTTGGATAGAGGAAACATTGAGGAATACATTTCCGACGAAAAAGTACGTAATCAATAAGAATATTATTATTTAATGTTAAAGTTGTCGTCACGCACTGATATTTTTGCAACCCGCACAGACACTCTGACATACATTTCCCCCAATTTGTTTTTAAAGAATGGACCTCCAGAAAATTAAAAAAAAAAACAACAAAGATGAATGTGTTAAGTTTAATTTCCATTTAAAAAATTCCAGAATATATAAATATAATGAGCATCATAAAGGAGCAAAAACACAGTGCTACGCACGAAATCTCTTCGTCACGCACTTACGTGGATTATTAGATGATTTTATCTTTTACCCAGCAAGTCAGGAGGGGTCTGCTACAAATGGTCGACAGACAATTGGTCGACACGACGTTGGTCGACAGACAATTGGTCGACAAGGACAGTTGGTCGACTGGACAATTGGTCGACTAGGACAGTTGGTCGACACGACAATTGGTCGACAAGGACAATTGATCGACACGACAATTGGTAGACACGACATTTAGTCGACATGATTGTCCGACACGACAATTGGTCGAGAAGGGCAAATGGTCGACAAGGACAATTAGTCGACACCACAATTGGTCGACAAGGACAGTTTTTAATACTTAGAAACAGTGCCTCAGAAACAGACGGATTTTACCGTTGCTGTTAAGAAACAACCAAGCCTAGTTATGCTTTCGTTTCACAATTCAGCACAACTATTGAAGGAAACAAATTACTAGGCACTTTCCCTTGTTCTAACTAGAAGAATTCAGTGAAAAACTTGTAGCGAACCTGAGTTTTATATTCCAATCCTTTTGTAATACCTTCGATATAACTTTATCTTGCATTGTGCGTTCTTTACTTGAACCAAATAGTTGATTTGAATTTTGAACTAATATGTTATAGTTAATCAGATTAATTATTTACTGCCAAATGTTAGGTTAGTTCAAATCGAGCACTCATAGCTCCGTTAGTGTGTTCTACGTTTCTTTATCGTAACAACGGGACTTTACATATTGAAGTGTGGTTAAATAAAAAAGACTGACTTATGAATCTAAGTCCTTCGCCAAATATTGAAGCCAACAAACTAATTAGCAGTTGAATTATTTGTATCATGTTTATAATATTTTAACAAAAAGCCACAATTTAGTGTGGCATGGTTTGGTGATGTTAAACAGCTGTCAGGTCTTAATTAAAGACTTCGCAGGAGGAAAGCCCAACGTATTATAGGGCGTACCGTCCCTGCTAATTTTTTCATATTATTTCGGAAAGAGAAAGAGGAAAACGACACTTTATTAATACATACACTGACAGTAGAAGCATTACGCATACGGGCTGTTCTGTTTATGTCGCAATTACGGCATATTACAAATCTGGTTCAGTTGGAGCTTTTGGAGGATTACTGCCTTTCTATCTTTGTTCAAATGAGACCTATCCTCACACAGTCTGAGAGTAATTCTATGCTTCAACCTTTCACCGTTGATGAATTGAAATATGCACTTGATGCTATGAATATTGATTAAACCGGTGGTTTGAACATTCGTTGGGCTTCACGACTTCAAGAGTTAGTTAACTGACGTTTTTAATTCGTTGTCTCATGTGCGAATCATTCCTCAAGAGTTTACAGAATCTATTGCTATTCTGTTAATAAAAAAGCTAAAGTTAGCCGTTCGAATAGCTTGCATAAATAAGGGGTAGTACTTTATTTCTGATATATAAGTTGAATCATATGTTGCAATGTTTAAATCTCTCCTCCGCACCGTGCGAGCGCTGTTCCTTGTTTAATACATAGTTCATTTCGTGTGACACCCGTCGGAAGTGGCTGGCATTCGACAGTCGTTGGATTCTTATTTTAAAGTCTGGCATTTGCCTAGTATTAGGCAAAACACGACTCTTTTCTCTCGAGGATAAGGAAATTCGTAATACTATAAATATATTTAGATGGCTCGTACGGCCAAAGTTTGGGCATTGATGGGCCCAACAATTTGCTGGACGCCGTACGCATTACTGAACATATGATTGGCGCTTTGACCACTTTTGTGACTAGTTTTAATACATTTCTTGGGAGGATTCTTTTTGTTAAAATGTTATTGTCAGTAAACTAACATCCTTTATTAAAACTTTTTCATTAACAGTCATTCGTGGATGCATGTAAACTATCTCTATTGGCAGTGGTCAACACTATTCGCTACATCTTGTTCCAGGTCATAATGTTCAAAGTAAAATGTCAAAGGTTAAACATGTAAATATGTCCAAAAGAAATAAGTCCAAAGTATAAAATGTTCAAAGCAAAAATGTCCATAAAAAATATTCAAACCAAAATGTACAGAGTGTAAAATGTTTAAAACAAGAATGCTCAGAGAGTAAAATGTTCAACGCATAAACGTCCAAAGTCCTAAATCTTGAACGCGTGAAACCTCCAAAAGAAAATATCCAATGAGTAAAATATTCAAATTCATAATGACCAACCCCCTAAATAAAATTGAAAGATTGCCGGGCTATTATGAAACATGAATTATGTATGTTTATACAAATCTACATGCGCTCATTTATTTCCACCACATTTTGCATACGTGTTCACTAAGTACTGGTGCAACTCATACAGATATTCAGGATTCGGTATTGCATCCGTTGTTAGTGTTACTACCACGTTTAAAAACATTTTCGAAATTGTTTCAATACCGTTGGACTTACCAACACCAAACTTAGCGTAATCTTTATTGGACACAATAGAATAATACTGTCGGTGTCTCCATCCTAAGCATCCCAATTGTTTATACTGCAAGCCTATTAGCTCACCCGTAGGAACGTCAGTACAGATTTGTCATGTCTGTCTGTCTCCCCCTACAAGTAACTCTCTCAGTAACTACAAGTCACAAAGATGTGAACGATACACCGTTTTATTCGTCATGGTCTGAAACGTTGACTCTAAAACTGGTAGGTCCTTTTGAGTCGTTAAGTATTTCCAATTTGTGCCCCTCCTTGATCTCAGTAACCAAGTCCGACAGAGATTAGCCATACAACGTTGGATTCGTAATAGTCTCAAACCATGTAATAATCCATCATAATTTGACTCTAAAGCCAGCAGATCCTTTCCAATCTTTTAGTATTTTCCATCTGTATATTTCTTTGCCACCCTTAGATCTCAGTAACAAAAAGTTACATTGAGACACCGTTAGATTCGAAATGATCTGAAATGATGGGAAAACGATCAGTTTGAATCTGTATATTTCTTTGCCACCCTTATTTTGGATTTACAA
>JAGDQP010033952.1:0-13060 GCA_022664845.1 Lepisma saccharinum | reverse complement strand
TACAAAAAAGCTTAAGTATCGATAATATACAGGATGAAACTATAGTAAAACCAAATTTGATGAAGAATAAAAGCGAGGCAGAACGTAATGAAATAAATATCCTGCCACTAGAAATAGCATATAAGCAGAAAGAGGAAATTGAGGATGAAAGCACTAAAGTTGAATATTGATTAGAGGTAACCCAAAGTGACTTTGCTTCTAACCTAGATTTAGGGAATCATGTTGAACAAGTGCAAATCGGCAAAGTTCTACAAGACCATGGTTTTGGAAAATATTTACAGGAATCAGCAATACTAGTCCAGAAACAAGTGTGGAGTGTTTGGCTTCAGAAAGGTTTTGTGACTGAAGTAGTCAACGATGTACAAAAACTAATAAGTGCGCTGCATTTGGATGTGATTTAAAAAGAAAACCTTTGATATGTCGAATCATGAGAAATACTTCAGAATTGTTTTAGGTGACTTGTTAAAAATGTTTTACATAAGGATTTATGTATGTTTCAGCATGGATGAATTTTGTGGGTGCATGTGTGCTGTATGAATGTCTGATGAAGTACCAAATGAATAATTATGTTTAATTAATGTTATAAATGTTTGATATTATGGCATGCAATTAATTTAAGATTTTATGTTTAATTTCGCCAGTTGATATGAGTTTTTATTATTATGTTTATTTAAATTGTATGAAGAAAGCTTCTTTTCCAAGGAAGAGGGAGTGAATTTGTAAGAGATGAATTATGAAGTTTTATGAAATGTTATACTTTTTCAGCAAACTAACTTAGGGCAAACATTATCTTAATTAATGATGGTAGACAAAGAAAACAGACTTAAAACATCTATGCATTGAACATATTGCAATATACTGTTTATTTCTTTATTAATGGTTGGAATAATCCTAAGAACGGATTTCACGTTAACTATAATAATTGTGTTGGAATATTTCCATGTTTCATCTGAAATTAGGTAATTTGTACTTGGTTAGGACTAAGAATGTAATCTAAAGATGTCTACGAAAATCTGGATTTCTGCATCTGCTGGACGACAATGTACATATACCATGATGTTCACTTTTATAAAGTGTTTCTTTGAATGAAATACAATGACATGTATGAACCGAAATCTGATGTTTGTTCTTATGTTCCTTACTGTTTAATGTGGTAAGGGATGCACTTTAGATATTCCCTCGTCAATAGAGTTATGAACTCCATTCACTCTATTCGGCCGCATACTAATTCTGTTTGCTGTGGAATTCAAGTGATTTATAGATATTTCACCACTTACCACATATATAATAATATTTGTCCCTCTTATAATAATGTTTTACAGTTAGATTCTTCTTACATTGTTAATTAATGGTCGATAAGGTAGCGACTTAAAAATCCCACCTGGGACATGGATACTTTATATTTATCGATTTTAAGTTAAACGTGAACAGTACATATACCGGTAAACTAGTATATGAAATCACTGCAAATCAACTTTCGCTCGAAGATTTCGATCACACTGATTTCCATCACAAAGCAACACAAATAGTGTTCTATCTTGAACCATAAGCATGCAAAACAAACAAGTGTCCACGCAGACCATTGTTCAACAAAGTATTCTTCCAGTGATACTTTATAATATTTAATAGCATGTGAGCAAAGAATTTCAGTCAACTCAGAAGAAAAACTGTGCGAAACATGTACTATGCACGAGAAACAAACAAAGGTTGACCACGCTTCCCAAGTTTCTATAAAGCCTACTTCCTTTCGTAGTTCATGATTTTTCTAAGAAATATATATAAATATCGTATGCGTCATGATTGTGAAGTAATATCGCGGAATTGTCAAGCAGTATTCCTGAAAACGATAGGGGAATAAGTAAAAGTAGCCTGAAAGCCATAAATAAATATTGTTCTCATCAATCTGTTTCAGTTCGATATATATAAAAATATACACAAATGTGGATGGTTTCAAAATAACGGAAGCCGATATAAAACTTTTAAAGACGTAAGTACATCTTTGTATATATAATGTAACACATCTTATACATTTGTTTATATTTCTGCCTCTGGAAACATCAGCTACAGTTAGATTAATGCTTTCATGGCCATAAGAAATGAAGTAAATCCACTGATCTAGTCAAAATATTTATCTCTGAGTCAAAGTTTCTTTAAAGTTCTTATAAAATATACTTGTCTTTCAACTTCTCAAAATAGCATAAGTTTAGAAAATATTTTAGCCTACCACAAGTATATAAGTACGGTATTTTGATGAATGCTATCTAAAAGTGTATATTCCAGCAATAATTTCAAACAAATTATATTTTTCGCTTCAAATAGGTCTAAATATTTGCCTCTCGTGCTTAGGAGTCAATCCCTGCTCATACCATGTAAGCTTTGTGGTGCACAAATAGCGTCTGTGCTTCCACTTACTTCATTCCACCATTAATAAACAATGTTCATCATTTCAAAAATCCCTACGGCCTAAGCCAAAGTTGTTTAATTTTAAAAATCCCAACAGTGAAATAAAATTTGCGTAATGGTTCTAAGATGTTCTACTACCTAAGTAATATTTGATTAAAAATTTTAAAAATCCCTACGGCATAAGCAAAACTTGTCTATAGGCCTTAAATCTAAAATCAAAATTCAAATCAGCTTTTCTTAAAACAAGATAAATATTTATAAATTACTAAATTTAGTAAATTTTTCTAAGGTTCTTCATTTCTGATTATTCTTTCATTTCACATGCTTTAAAAGGAAGGAACAATTTCATTAATAAATGATAATATTAATAGTTAGAACAAATGAGTTTTATATGATTGTCTCCTGTTTTTTAGCATGTCCCGAGTTCGATTCACGGTGTGGTCTCAAACAGTGTACGTTCAGTCAACATTATGGTGGAACTTGAAGAACTGATATCAATAAAAACGTTAATAAATAATCAAACCTTTCCCTAACATTTCTACTTTCACCATGGGTTCACCTATCTATTACAATCAAATTGAATGCCAAAATCGACTTTATATTTCCATTGAGAGGTAAAAGTGACCATAACTCAAAATATGCGTTCTTCCCCCATTCACATAAAAATATATTTCATTTGCAAGTAGCGCAAACAACACAAATAGTTTATGTTTCATTGTTAGGACGTTATCTTCAGCTGATAACAGAGATTGAAAAATCACATTTGGTTCACCTTGCTTTGACACCTTCAGGTCAAGCGCTGCCTTCGGGCATAATATCCATCATTATAATGATTTTAAATAATTTAACAACTATCCGTAGCTCCCCAACTCTGCATTAACAAAGTGTAGACACGCAAGTTCGAGTTCCGTTGGCGATCATCACTCTAATTCAAAATAGACTTACTCGCCGTAGTTTAGTAATAAAGTATTCTTTTCACATTGGAGAGGGCCAAAAATAATTTTAACAACTTTCACCACAGAAAACAATGCACTTATTCAACAAAACCTATAATTTATTTGAATTCTTTCGTTGCCTTAACGTCTCAAATTAAACAGTTCTGAGCTCAATTCCCGGGGGTGAACTCGAATTTAACCAAAGATTTTGAGCACATATCAATACACAGTTTGAATTATTACGAGTCAGAAATTGCATTAATATCACTTCCAATATCCTCTCCCTCTACCTTATTCCAACTTCAGCTTGACCGTAAGTAACTTTAATCAAAACTGTTAAGAGACGACATTCAGTTACAATTATTTTAGTATGGACAAAAAAGTTCAAAAATTAATATGAAACAAGCGATCCCAGGTTCGAATCCCGGAAGAGACATGGATATTTATAGTGCTTAATATTAACTACAATGTGATTCGAAGGCCAAATTCGGTATCCTAGAATATTAATTTCAAGATGAGACTATCTAATAAAAAATATAAGTTGAATAAAATTAAAGTACTTACTTTTTAGTCTGATGACGATGATCTTGTAACACAACGTTCAAATTGCACATAAACTCAAAACAAAATTCAAAGCAGAGTCGATCAGTCACTTCTCAAAGAGAAAATCTGTTAGGCAGTAAGGCCAGAGGCTAAGTTCAATGATTTATGTAATTGTAAATTCTTCTGGAATATTCTATAGCGTCCCTCAGCGAAACACGATTCGAAATCATGTATGTTCCTTACCGGTGCAAAATTTCTCATGTGCATCAGAAAACGGATGGGCAATGAAACACAGTTTTCTTTCAAATTTACCTAATTATACAACCGTTCAGACAAACAAGGAACAGCTTCAGAGTAAACCGAAAATATCGTAAAATGTTAACAAACAATCTATTTTTTCGGCACTGTCCAAAGTGGTTCAGTGAATATCTATTCTAAAAGAATTCTTAAAGTTATAAACCGACCCTGAATTTAATACGCTGTTAGCCAAAATGAACGGACCATAGAAATCTGACCATTTTAATTGGGTTGTTATGGCACCCTTTTTGCTATTTCTGCAAGCATGCGCTTTACAACCTTTTCATCATCATGTCAACGAATTGATAGATGTTTATGAGATCTTAACAACTAGCCGCTTATTTATAGCAGTGACGTGCGACTTCATAATAATTTTATCAACAGCAAAATTAAATTTCAAAGCACGTATGGTTCTCCTTTAATAAAACTGATAGCAAATATTTTATAACTTTGTTCACAAAATATGTTAGCCTTTCAGAACCGTTAGGCAATTGAGACAAGCTGCCAACAGTAAAGCATCGAGCGGGGCATTTCGTTTATACACACTTTATTAGGGACCACTCACAAAAAATACTAGTGCCGAGGACCAGTTATTTTCCAACAGTAAATAACTTTACACATTGAGGCTGTTTCCCCAAAATAACGGTGAGGCGTCAAAAAATTTTAATGCCACAAAAAAGCAAAGATAATTTTTTTCTACACCCCCCAAAGAACAGTTACAATGCCATTTTTCTATTTGCTAAGGAAAATCTCCATTCGCTTACGCAGATCATAATGAGGTTAACAAATAAAGTTTGTATCAAACAAACTACCACTATCATACAAGTAGGCAACAAGAACACATACCCCAAAAATTATATACTTTGCAGTATTCCAAAAAATGAATAAATCCACTAAAAATTATATAAATAATTAAAGAAATTATCTCCAAACTATTTTATGTTAATAAATATAAAAACTATTTTCTCTACAACCAAAGAAAAGTACAAGACAAGAACGGGGGAATGCTAAAATCATAGAATTGAGTATCAACTTCGTTTGAACATGAAAATGTGATAAATTCATTTCCAAAGCGTTATATAATTTTAATTTCTTGCAAACGGTTTCGCGGGCGGGCGACAGGCGGGTAAACAACGCCTAATGGCTCAGGGTGTCAACGAAAGGGTGGCGCTTTTCAAAAATAACATATCTCCTCTCCCTTGGTCCGATCTCAACGTAAATTGCAGGGTACCTACGTATCATACCAAAAAATATACCCTAAAAGTATCAGCTTCGTATATCTTACCAATTATGAAAAATTTGTCTAAAAGTTAGACAGTAACTACTAAGAAATGAGTAATCATACAAAAAATATTGAACTGCAAATCTATTATGCACAGTTATTTGAGGGTGGATTGTGGAAGGTGGTCACTTTGTCACCAATTCATTAGGGCATATATAACAAAATAACGCTACTGAGTCTGTTAGGAGTCAGCTTCAAAATAAGGAGCATTTTGGAATTAATTAAGAGGTACACTGCCAAAGAAGCTAAATGAAACAAACTAAACATTTTTTCTCATTTGTGAGCACTCGATCGTCTGCAATAAAGCGCGAAAACTACAGTCTCCTCCAGGCCATATTTCATACATAATGTTGAAAACTAGATACTAAGGTTTATTCAGCTTCTCTGCTGCCTTTGTGACTTACTTTATGGCTTACTGGACTCGCAGATCCAACTTCGCAGTAACAAACGTTCGCCCTACAATACAATAAATTTCGACGTCGAATTCACCAGACAAACTAAGCAGCATTCTTGTTCTGATTAAGATATCTGTATGGATATGTTCACTATTTACGTCCCTTTGCTCATGCCTTTAATTTGATCGGGATACAGATATGAAATATTGACCACTACCAACACAGCACACGTACGTTCAATGGACATCAATTTGCCATCTAGTTTGTGTTCACAGGACGTCCAATGAAGGAGTCCGAGGACGTCTTTGGGACGTTCAAACTATATCCGTGAATCTTTCGAAGTTAACTATTCCGTGTTTAGGGATACATATATAACTTCTCGCAAGGGGGACGCGAACACGGATATTTTCGTTAGAGCTACACCGTCTAATGAACTTTTTAATAACATTTTATTTCAATTTTTCTCTAATACATTTATTCACTTTTACAACACAGTTATACCGCATCTTTGAACATCTTTCTTCTTTTACAATTCTAATTCTTCGTGCAAGGTATATTCTATAATTTTGCATCTCACTTTGTAACAATGAATCTTTTCTCATTAAATAATCTACATAAAATACTGGATCGGGTGAACACTAATTCGTCAAAATGTGGGTTAATGTTTGTGCAATAAACCAATTAATCGCATTATTCTATGTTTGTGAAGAAAAAAATGTTCAGGCCTAGTAATCATCGTAATTCCAATCGCCGTGGGTGCTTTCCTCGTTACATATCCTAGAAATGTTTGTAATTTATACCATATCGATTGACTGTAAATACGTACATGACATAATACGATGTTGTAGATGTTGTACGGTGTCATCTCCACCATACCATACACACATTCTATCTAAGCTAAACCACACTTCGGTTTTTTATGTTTTGTATTTATTATATTGTGTATTTATTATATTGTGAAACACCGTAAACCAAAGTGATTTTTCTTTCCCTTAAATGCCTCGTACATTGGCATTATGCCAAATCTGTGGCCAATTTTAACTGATGTCTTTCTCTTATAGCTTTGTAGATGTCGCGCATATTTACTGATAATACTCATATCATTGTTTACACGTCATGTTAAAGACATCGCGGTTTTGGCGTTTATGCGAATAAGAAGTCAAGATAGTATGCAATAGACGCAACTTTGTGAAAAATCGTGTATAGCCAAGGGAAAACTCATGTCTCTGTTGTGGACAAAATAGCACAGGAAACTTTTCGTTACATTGTCCGTTTCTTCTTGAAGTAAGGCAATTGACCTTTGAATGTATAAACTTTGTGACTTGTAATATAAGTTTGTTGAATTAAGGCAACCGCGATCATATGGTTGGCACAGTATCAGTGTATTTAACTCTAAATACATAATTTCTACATAAGAACCAGGTACATCTATTTTGAAGTATTTCTCCTCTATTTTGGGCAGTTCTAATAGAGCCCTCAACTGTCATTTTAGAAATCTCATAACGTAATACATGTTATAATTTTCTCATAATCTTCTTTAGAATACAGAAACAACGTTACATCATCTGCAAATCCACATACCCGTAATAATGGTTCTGTAATATTTAAACCAGTTAACTTTTGTTGAATTAAATAATAAACTGGTTCTAATGCTAAAACAAACAGTTGGAAACTCATATGGCAACGCTGAGCCCGGTTATTGTCTTAATAGGCATCGTTATATGTCGATTAAAATTTAATTTTGTAACAGCATATTTTTATAAGTACTTAACCCATTTTATATATATTTCTTCAAACCGAAATCGCTGCATACTTTTCACGAATATGAATGGTTAATATTATCGAAAGTATTTTAGAAATCTGAATTAACAATAGTGGCGTAAAGGTTACATTCTTTTGAGATTGTAATACAATCGCTAATAGTAAGCAATAATTCAAAGATACTCTTATTTTTAATGGGAGAAAATTGTAGATTACCCAATAAACGTTTCTTACGTATACACAATCTATTCGCAATACATCTACTTATTATTTTTGTGTTAAACTCAACGTGAGAAATCAGTCGATAATGGTTCACTGTAGTTGGTTTTGTTGTTTTAGGTACGAACACAATAATAGCGTGATTGAATCGTTTCACTTTTTCATTCTGGAAATTGTTAAGTATGTTAAATAGAGAGGTCTATCACCGTCTATTTAAGATGAATTTTTCTTTCAACTGTTAAGTTTTATATTGTTATTAGTTTTATCGTTTAGCTTGTAAAGGCCTATTTACAGCCTCCTGATTTTAAACTTTTCATACTAATGATCATATACCTTTTTAGTTTTTATTAATTTTTATACGGGTCTTTGAATCAGTCAGATATGTACCTTTTAAACCTTCAGTTTTATATATTTCTAATTCTCTTAACAGCTATGTTTAGATGTGACAAAGCCGTTCCGGGACGGGCGTAAGCCATAATGCTGTTACCACTAATAAAATTCATTTTATCTGTTCTTCATCCTGGAAAACCCTCTCATTTACCATATCTGTCATTGTATCCCTCAATTAAATGTCAAACTGTTGATAAATAATGCTGGAAGTCCATTTTCTCCAGCCGATTTATGTTTCTTTGAAGAGAAAGTGTCTTGTTTGATCTCACTATTACTAAATGCTATAGTCAAATTAACATTGCAATTTCCGTTAACTACTAAAGGTATAATTGCTAAGAGAGTATCGTCCTAAACTGAATATCTTTCTTGCCCAAACTGTTGATTATAAGATTGATAAAACACTTTCTAAATTACGAATGTAGTTTCATGTTTGCTTCCATTTTCATCTCGAATTTTTGTTATTAATTTCCGTTTTTCACGATTTGCTTCTTGTAGAACATTAGCAAGCAAACATTGCTAATCTGGGTTGACTATTGGAAGTTTAGAACGAAGTTGTATACCTCGAAGGCGTTTCAGATGTATACCTAACATTTTAGTTTTGTGTTTATTTACCAATGAAATGTTCCCACTATTATTAATTGCGTCTTTCTTGGCACCTAGCAAGCATCTATAATAAAAATTATAGATCCCGTGCTGATCTCGTTGTAATCCAAAGGATTACCAGCGACAAAGTTTTCGTATTTCTAATTTATAGTATCCATACCCCCAATCGTGGGCATTTCTATAATGTCTTTTTCTGTGTTAGCCAATATTTCCACTTAGCTCCAAAATGTTACAAAATTCTATATTTTCTAATATTTTTTCGTTCATTGCAAGTATACCTATTCCAAGTACGTATATTTTTAGCTGTAATTTTGATTTTAGAAAAATGCTATAATATTTAAAAAAAATAACTCTGGTAGCGAATAAAATCTATCGATTCTAGAACGACTTTCTCTAGTTATGTATGTGTAGCCTTCTTTGTTATCACTTTTCCTACTACAACTATCCGTTAAAGGATATTTGTTAACGGTTTCATTTAATGTCGGACAAAAATTAAGGCCGAGCTCCTTTTTTCCCTGCTAAAGAACTGAGTTGAAGTCTCCGCCCAGTATCAAATAATTGTGCACTCCACTCAGATAGCTGGATAATTCTTATGCAAAAAAATCATTACGTATTTTTCTTTGGTTTGAGCCCAAGTGCGCGTAACAATTTAATAGAGTAATGCTATATATTTCACCACATATATTACATCCATGTGTTACATTAGTAAATGGAATACCGTCCTTGACAAGAATAGCAGTACAGGGTCTATTGTATGTGGAGATATTGTGGACATTATAAGAGGAATGAACGTTTTCCATGTCTCGATATAATTCCTGTAATATGCCAACATCAATTTCAGATTTTAGTGAAACATATTAAGGTTTTCTGTACATACATACTCCTAAGATTAATACTGATAAGTGTAAATTGAGTCGTCATAAGGAAATAGATAAGATATCAGGGTACCAGGCGTGCTTACCTTTTCACGTCTAAACAAGATTTGATAATTCTCTTACAATTTTGTTTACCACCTCACATAAGGTAGTTTTACTTTAGGATTAGTCTCCTGGAAGGTTTCCTCCTGAGGACAATTATTTGTTTTCACCATTTTTCCTTCTGTCCACACTTGAATTACTTTCAGTGTCACTTGATTCTTGAATAGTTGTGTCATTTTTATAATCTTTCTCGTTTTGTATGGCAGTATATACTTACTCTTGATCCTTAAGTTCATAGGGTGTATCTTGTAATTTTGATTCCTCTGTTAGGCCAGTGGCGGAAACACTTTCTAAGGGAAGACGGTTAAAGGGAAATTCGGAAGTTTTAAACACTTGTGGATCACCTGGTTTTAAGGGGTCCATGCAATGGGGGTAGTAACATTTACCAACTTATTTTCAAAATTCTGATGCATTAGTTTTGCTTCTTTATCTTTTTGGGTAGAATTGATCTTTTTTAGTAAGGTGGGCAACTAACTATCACTATTTATATTGTTTTATTTTTTCAGTTACTAATATTGCTGTTGGATGGGAACCTTATATTCTGGTGCGTAAATACTGTTTACCATTTTTGTGATGGAACTGTGGTGTTTTCTTTCGAACAACATACGGCTTCTATTGATGACAGCAAAACCAGTCTTTCCTTGACCAAAATAAGTGACCAAATAACGTTGTTTCTGTATTTCAATGGAACTCGGCGTCGCTCTCTGTAATTGTATGTAAATAAATTTCCTACCGGTTGTCACTTTATAACGATGTTTACTACCGTAATATTCGTTTCTAATTGTTTTCCCTTTTCCGTATTCATTTAGAACTGCACCTATTTCTTTATCAGGTAACTCGCTTGGAACTATTGACAATTTCACTAACATTTTGGGTTTATCTGTTAATTTTGCTGTTACTTAATAGCTTTCACTTTCATCTTCATAATTTCATGCCGATTTACACTCTCTTAGAATCTTTTTACACAACATCTTGAAAACAATTTAATAAATATATTTTTTCGGTAGTTGTCAATTTGGAAACTCAAAATCGGACCTTCCGTTAACTGAAAATTCGTAGGTATAAACTCCTGTAGTCTGTATATTACTGGTCTGTGGGGTTCTGAACTTAGATTTACTTGCAAAGCATTAATACGGTTAATTTTCATACCTTCTGAATACTCTTAAACTTGTTGTGTTAAACCACTTATCCGAAAACACAAAATATTGCTATATAGCACTCGTGCTGAAGGAGTCAAACACGACTTGCTCGCTCGGTCAACTGCTACCTTGCGTCTGACAACCTTGGCCACACTGCACTGATAAGTAAAAACCAAAACACTATACTATAGAGGGTAAGAAATAGCGTTGTATGAACTCTGAAGACTTAAACTAAGTTACTCCGAGTTTACTTATACATTGCCATACAAGTTAATTAAATTTTTAACATGCACTGCATAGCAAATAAATATATTTCATGCTAAACACCGAGTTTCTTTATAATCACTCCCACACATAATTCCCATGTGAAGCAACATCGTATCAAGTGGAGGTTCATGTCGGTGCTACTTATAATTTGCCTGTCATCCTTCATTTTCTATGTACCTTCCAATTATACTGTTATATGTAATAGTGTATAACAATTAACTCTATAGTTGCGGAGATTCAGTGTGGGATATGTTTTCGGCTTCCTTTGAATACTACAATTTCCACCTCTATGCGGTATAATTTTTCGGAATTATTTTCGGTAACCATAGACTATCCCACGTTATCTCTCTTCGGGACGTCCAGTTTAGGACGTATTTTCTGCGTCCACTGGATGTTCAAACTTGGATCTTTTTTTTTATGTCCAGTTTGGGAAAGGCTTTTCTGCGTCCACGGGATGTCCCAACTTGGATGGCTTTCGGATATCCAGATTCGGACTTATTTACAGCATCCATTGGACGTCCAAACTAGGATGTATGGTATATCCAGTTTCGGAGCTGTTTGATGTTCATTGTACGTCCAAACTGCCATGTCTTTCAGATATCCAGTTACAGACTGGTTTTCGGTCTCAATTGGAGGTCCAAACATGGATATCTTTTGGAATTTAACTTTTTGGACTTGTTTTCGCTGTTCGTTGAAGATCTATTTGGGATATTCAGTTTTTGGATTTCCATTGGTTGTTCTCTGGATCTTCATTATTGGATTTGGACATAAATTGAAAGTTTCAGTACCATTTCTGGGTGTCCCATGGATGCCCTGTGCTATGTAGGAAGCTAGTCATTTTTTACATAAACAAGTTTTTGAGTCCTGATTTTCAACTAACATTTATATGTATTATTCAAATAGAAAATGATTTGGAATAAGTCGAATGAATGGTGTTTATAGTCGCGAACACCTGAAATAGGGACTAACACCAAAATACGTATTTATAGAAAATATAAAATTACTTGGGTTAACCCCTATTTACCTGAAATGCATTAAATATGCATAAGCCGAAGGAAAAGATAGGCCTTATAGAGCAATTCCTCTATAATCACGAACAATCAGCAATAGTAAAGGTTTTGAATAGCGCATGCGGTTTAAGCATAGGCACACAAGTCTGAGCGATGATATCGGTCGTGGTGTTTGCAAGCCCACAGTAGTCACTACCTCGAATACTCAGGTTTTAGAGTGCCTGGTCTCGTCTATGCAACGTGAGGACTCTTACCACAGTCACTAATAAACATACAAAATTCAGGAAACTTAGGATATGCTGGGCATTTCCCTTGCGTCATCTCATATTCAGCACTTCGGACGTCTTCTCGAGCGATGTCCAACTGATTTGGCCTTTAAAAGACTTCATTCCAGCAGTGACGGCGAAATGAAGAAATCTATCCAATCCGAGTTATCGATTACTGACAAATTTCATATTATGATAGCGTTACCAAATGGAAATTGTCAAATACAGGACAAAATTTCGAAAAAAAAGCCGGACTTTTCGATAAAGTGCCACACACAATGAATTTGCAGCAATGGACATTTCTCTAGCCGCAATCACGTTCGTTATATACCTTTTTATCTAGTGGTGAAAGTTTCTGACAAGTAAAGTACCCAAAGTAAGGACTCGAGTTGCTCGTCAAGTGATACCTTAAATTGAAGCTAGTGACGAGTATAGTACACCTGTGAAATCCTAGCTGCAGAGCTCCAGAAATAAAAAGGCTATGGCGGGTCAAAGTTCAAATAGAAAGCGAATTTAGCTGCTTGTGATGTCCATGTTTTGCTGATTATCCCGATGGTAATACGTCGTCAGTTG